>JAVYIG010007144.1:0-106553 GCA_035222895.1 Strongylocentrotus droebachiensis
TCTGGTAAAGTACTGTGCATTATAGAATTTGTGAAATCAAGGAGCAAAACAATTTTTTTTTAAACTTAGAAAAGCATCCACATATACACTAAATAACTGTTTTCACATCTATTATATCAAGTGGTTAGCTTTGAAATACTAGTTACTCATGTGTTAAGATCCTACTAATGGTTTACACATAAAGTGAAGTATTGCAGAACACTTTTGGGGTTCAAATCAAATGAATTGCACATTTACAATGACTTGAAAATATGTATGACTTGAAATATTTCAAAGGTCAGACATTTAGGTCTGTGACATTGTTCCTGATTAAAAGAACATTAAGACTCGTAAGCATACCAATATAACCAGTACAGTTCTCTTGATGCCAATATTATAGAAATGGTAACCTCGCTCGATTCATAATGCGGAATGAGGATCGCTATTCATAATACGGGAAGAAGGTTGCTATTCATAATACGGGAAAAGGGTTGCTATTCATAATACGGGAAGAGGGTCGCTATTCATAATACGGCCACTGACAGGTCACGAATTGGCGTGGGGTCCACGGGACGGAGCCTCCAGAAGTTCAGGGGTTTTAGGCATTTTGTAACGGTCACATAAGCATGCAGGGGCCCGCCTTAGGGCCCCTGGTGGGGGTCGATGGGTGGAGCCCCCGAAGCTCAGGGGTTTTAGGCATTTAATAAAGGTCAGATGAGCAAATTTGGACACATTATTTTGTGACAAAGGCAGGTCACTATTCTTTCTTTCTTTTTTCATGAATTTGCCATTTTCCAACAAATGCATAAAAAAGTATAATTTACTAAACATTGAGGAAAAAATCTCTGAAAACTATGTCATTTCAGCAGCATTTGTAAATCACCGGTATCGAATTAGAAATAAACCATGTTTAAAATATATTTGAGGGGCATCTGTCACCCCCCAAGCCCCCCCCCACCCCCCCCCGATCTACACCTTATTGGCTGGAAAAATCGTAACTGTTTCTCCCCTTCTTTTTTGTTCCCTTTTAGCTCTCCTATTTCCCTTTCCCTTCCTTCCCCCCCCCCCTGTTTTGGGGGGCGGGGGAAGGGGGGGAGGCAACTCTTCTTCCTCTTCTTTCTTTCCCTTTCTCCCCTCTTTTCCCTTCTTTTCCTTCTCTCTCTCTCTCTTTTTTTTTTTTGAGGGGGGGGGGGGGGGAGGGGCAAGGCCCGCTGGCCCCCCCTCCCCCTGGGATCCGCGCCTGGTTATATACCATCTTTTCATAAATTATACACAATATAGCAAGATATATTTTCCATATAAGTAAGGAAGTTAGATTTTCAAGATTTTAAGCCATTAAGATATGATATTGTGACCGTTAGGCGTTAAGCGAACGATGGCGTACCCTGTATTACCGGTATGTCTTTTTTTAAAGTATATTGTACCTTTTATCTTTGATGATTATATAGAGACATCCCCATTACCTTCATGTAGCTTATGAATCTGCCCCGCTCCTGTGGTGACAAAAAATACGGTACAACCCAACACACATATAATCCTATTCACCTATTGTAATTTGTAAACTTGATTTCAACCGCGACAACGAATACTGTAGGATTGCATATGCTTCCAATATGTTCATTTGAACCAAATTCATGACCCCATACCAAAGCTTTGTATTACCTTTAAAGGGAGGCTTTACTACTGCAGCTAGAAGGGATTAGACCACCCAGAGAGCCATCGAGGTCACTGTGACAGGTGGCTATCTCATTAACTCAGCTCTCATTTAACATAAGAAAAAGAGGATCATGGGGGACCAACAGGCACCGATTTGGGAAGTTTTCTATATTATAGAGGGAGCAAGTAGCTACAAGTAAGACAGTGTGCCTTTAATATAATTTTGTTTGCTCATTTAATTTCTATGAATAGCGACCCTTTCTGTATTATGAATAGCGACCCTCTTAATTGTATTATGAATAGCCACCCTCTTCTCATATTATGAATAGCGACCCCCTTCTCGTATTATGAATAGCCACCCTCTTCTCCTTTATGAATAGCGACCCCCTTCTTTGATTATGAATAGCGGTTCTTACATGTATGAATAATGACCCTAATGAATAATGACCCTTTTCTCAAATTATGAATAGCGGTCCTTATGAATAGTAAGCAGGTCTCATTTTAACAGACCTTTAGATGAGCATACATGTGGTATGTACTGTACACTGCATTTAAATTTTTAAACAAAAAGGGTAACTGCCCAATTCTCCATTGACAAATCTAACAGGTCTTAAAAATAAAGTAGTCCTTTTTATATTTAGACTGGTGTCTATTGGACATTTCTAGTTCATACCTTTACAAATAAAAGTATTTCTTGTGCAAGCTTCATTTAAGGTTCTTGTTAACATTGTTCAGATGAGAGAAAATGGTGATAAGGTAGTGACTTCAATGCTCGATATACATTTAAAGATAATCTGAAAGTTTGAGTGAAAACAGGCTATCATTAATGATCAAAATTTGAAAAAAATTATCTGATTAATTCCGGAATTCTCCCAACTATATTATTGTATGTATCAACTAGGTTTTTAGCAAGGACAATTTTTAAAAAAGTATTACAAGCCGTTCGACTGTAGTAACACTCCTTCATAAAGAAAACAACATATCAGGCCAGCCCCCAGGGGTTGTTAAAGAGAAGGAAATGGGAGGGATATGAAGGGAAACAACATCAGTGTCTGTAACAGCAGCTTAGCAATCTATAACCCATCATTATCTAAGATAATTTTTATTTTGTTATCATTTCAACGCATACACTCAATAAGGATACATTCAGCTTAGTTCCCATCATCCTGAGCTGGTTTGTATGGAGTGTTGATACATGGCAGTTGTACTACAAGTTGTAGGGCTTGCTTGCATGAATGCCAACCAGGTAATCTGTTGAATGAATAATAAAAGAAACATATGCAATCAACATCTAGTGATAAACTTTGCACATTATAAAACAAAAAGAAAAACATCAAAACATTTTTTTTTTACTCCAAGAGATGAATTTTTGTAAGATAATCACACTGTGAGTGGATTACCCTTTAGCGTTTACGGTTAGACTTCATGCATCGTAGGACTCTACGAGTTCGCTGCCCATCGACTAAAAAGTTATGAGTCTTCTGTTTTTATCAAGTTTATGACATATAACCGTGTCAGCAGGCGCGTACGCAGGATTTTTTCAAGGGGGGGGGGGGGGGGTTTTAACATTTATAAATCGGTCCGAAAATTTCGCAGCGACTCAGCCAGCCGCTAAATAAGCGGGGGAGGGGGGGGAGGGGGGGTGTGGGTAAGAGGTCACTTTTTTTTTTTGGAGTTCCCAAAAAATCGCAACGACTCAGCCGACCGCTGAATAAGCGGGGGGGGGGGGGGGGGGTGGGGGTTGGTGGTAAGAGGACACTTGTTTTTGGTCTTGAAATTTGGAAATTTGACATTTAGGTCGGCCATGGGAATAATTTTTATTTTTTTTTTAAATAATAAAAAAAAAAAAATCGAAAAGGGGGGGGGGGGGGGGGGTTTTAGGGGGTGTTTGCACACAAAAAATTACCAAAGGGGGGGGGGGGGGTTAACCCCCAAACAAAAAATTGACACGAAACAGGTAATAAACATAACAACTTTTAACTCATGATTTTTATTTGGACATTTAATGAATATTTACTTCATTTTGGGTCTAGACTATGTTATAGTAGGGTATCTCCACGCCGGAGTTACTGGTCAAATTTTAGATACGTTCTGAACAAACGCCAAGGAGACAAGACTGGGGTTATTTTCTTACAAGGAATCTGTTTTTTGCATGTCCTGAAACCCGCAGAGTGCCGATGAAAAAAAGATGTTCGTGAACGCAATTTGTCAGTTTTTATGACTAGGAGTAGGAGTAGGATATCCCTTGTTTATGCAGACGATCCTCATTCTCGGACCAGCGCCCCTAATCATGTCATTAAATAATCACAGACATAGTTATAAATAACACATAGATCTAGGGCCATGCATGATTGCATCTCAGAGTCAGACTTAACATTGTTAAACGATCCCTTTCCTTGGATTTAAGTAATAGATCTATCATGATTTGTAGATCTAACAGTTAGATCTGGTGCTTCCTACATCGAATTGAATCATCTCAGCTCAGTTTGCGTCTAGTCGACGATTACGAGTGTGCTATTGCAATGGACTCTGTCAGTCTTTGTTGACTCAGTTTGAGAAATTGAGTGTGCTAGTACGTAGGCCTACTAATAAAAGTAGGCCTAGATCTATCATCTAGATCAATTAATTACATTACTCAATAGATTCCATATTACAACATGGAAATGAATGTATGGGAAAATGCATTGAGTGCATCTAGACCATTAATTGCATAGTCTACCGGGTAATTTTTCCGCTGTGCAATTACTTTTATCCCTATCTTGTCAAACATAAAATACAAATAGATCTAACTGTTAGAGCATAATATGAAGTTAAACCTACCATTTTCACAGAAATCATCGTAAAAACGTCTCGTCATAATAATTGTCTAGGGCTGGTTTTGTTTACGAAGCGACCGCCAGGCCAGGAGAGTACACGATAAATCGATAGAGTACACGATAGAGTACACGATAAAATTGACGAAATCGTGAACTTTATATCGTGAACTTTTCACGATAAAATTCACGATATCGTCAATTTCATCGTGAAAAGTTCACGATAAAGTTCACGATATCGTCAATTTCGTGAATTTTTTCGTGAAAAATATGCGATAAAATTCACGATATCGTGAATTTTATCGCATATTTTTCACGATTTAGTCTTTTCGCGATGTCCCTTCAGGGCCACCATAGAAAAGACAAGCATAATTTAAGATATTTTCAAGCCGTGTTCATAGTGTATGCAAATTACATACCACCGGGGCGCGTAATTTTTGCAGCGTGTAACCTTTAGTGCAAAAATATTAAGTATATGGTCAGAAAAAAGCTTTTGTTCAGATGTTTGCTATTTACAAATCTTATAAAATGTATTATATTATAGAAGATTCTTCCACATGGAAGTTGTTTTTGTTTTTGCACTGACGTGGACAATGAATCAGTTAAAATTCTCTAATTGTTTTTAATCCGTATATTTCCAGTAAGATTTCTATTTATTCACTTGTTTATTCATTCATCAATATCGCATATTTACACAGAGTAGCCTTTTCAGCTAGCAAACAATTGCACACAAATAACTTTATTATAATTTATAGAACACATGAAGAAAATTTTTCAATTGGTAAGAAGTATACACATTGGGTGATTAATTAAAATTAGACTGAAATCTAATTTGAAGAGTGATTTATTGAAAATAAATGTTTCTCCCTCACATTTTTTCTTCAATGTTTAAAAAGACATTTTATACAAAATAATTACACTTTGTATTTTTTGTGTGTAAATACTTCCATATAAAGATTTACCAAAAATACATTATGTAAGTAAGGTAAGCATTCAAATTAAAGGGCAATCTAAACCTCTTACAAATTGAAAGGGTTAAGAAAAAAGATCTGTGAAATGGAGTGATTAAAATGTAAACTATACATGAGCTTACCAGTGACGACGAGGAGAAAGTAAAATTATGCCATTGGTTACAAACTTATGTATGACGAATTGTCAAAACAACAACCTTAGACCAATCCTTTAGAATATTGGATGATCATATAAAGAAAGTTATAAAAAAAAAACATTTGGGGATGCGCAAAAACCGTGGGTACATACTCTTTACTCATTAATGATTTCATTACATAAGCCCTACCTTTTAATTTGATTTTGAACAACAATATATTGAAGTTTGTGGGTCTTGTTAATCTTTAAAGTCAGTTGTGGGTATCCAATACAGCACAGCTATAGTAAACCACACCTAGATAGATATAACAAAACATCTTAATGCGTAACCAAACTTGAAGCAAATATTGTAGGTGCCACTTGTACCCCCCCAATCCGCCAGCGTCTTATTTTTTCGTATCACAGCGATCCCAGATTCCAGTATGAACTCATGTTCATACATAACAAGATAGAAAGCTTGCAAAGAGGCCACACACAATTAGACTTTGATTATTTACTGCTTTGCCTCACTATTTATAAAGGCAAAAAACTGAATAAATACTGATATTTAAACCCTCAAGTCAACTCCAAAGTTCTATCAGTATAATGCTGTCCTTACGATTGAGCTAACGATGAGTTGATGAAACCTTGATTTGTATAATTACTATCACCCTATTAACAACCCTACCGGATTCCATGTGCGCATGCGCTAGTTTCCTTCGCGATTGCTCTTGCACAGGTTTCCTTCGCGAGATCAATCTGGGCTCGCTATGGAACGAAAAATAAGACGCGATCCGCCACTGCCTAGACAAGCTCGTGGTGGTGAAAAAAATCATCACACAAATCTTTTTCCCTAAACGAACTTGAACTTGCGAAAATTCGAGATTTAATATGAGAGTATAATGTAGTCATTCAATCCATTCTCGTTCAAACGTCAGTGTAGTCTGTAGACAGAGACTCTAATTTGACACTTAATTACAATTCCATAAAGTCTTAAACAAAGCCTAACTCTGTCGGTCTCTGGTCTGGTCTGGCACCTCAAAGACTGGTAAGATGGCATTTTGAAAAGGGTGGGGGTGAGTGCGAAGTACACATGTTCATAGAGAGGTGGTATGTGCACGCGCACGTACGTGCGCGTAAACACTCTCTAGGCTAGGCCATCTCTTTCCAAATTTATTAATTTATTGAATTTTCTCTAAAAAAAAATATATATATATAGGGTCTAAAAAGAAAATAAGCGGAAGGAAAGGGGATGGAAAGAGAAAGAATCCTAAAAATAGTCATTTATGACATGAAATTGTACATATAATGTATATATATATAAATAATTCATAAAATAGTGTGTGGCAAAAATAGTCAACTGTGACTGATTGCCAAACAAAATCAAATCAAGAAGAAGAAGATCGCGAGTTAGGAGCAGATAATGTACATAGCCTATGGAGTGCAATAGACCATGTATAGTCTCACAGTTCAGACATTCTGTCACGACGACAAGGGTTTGTGTCTGTCAACTAACATCAGTTACCCTGGAGACACGTGTAGGTGAAGTTGAGATACTTGAACGTCCCACCACCGGGGTCTCCGAATCTATTGTTAATCTCGAAGTTGCATGCTGCACCCGAGGGTTGGCAAATGTCCGCGGCGACATCCAGGAAACAGCTGGTATACTCCATCGTCTCTGGACGTATGTGAGGGCAGACGTATGGATCAGTGCGTCCGTAGTTCGCATACAGTATGCTGATGATATTTTCTAATGGACATGTAATATTTGAAATTTTGTCTTCACAGATTAGTAAGTTGTAGACACCATCTGGGCCGGAGAAAAACGAGGAGAAGATTTTAAAAAGTCGTATGTTATAGGGTATAACTAAGGAGGATATTACTCTTTGGTATAACACGATTAAACATGTACCATGTTGCAATGACCTTTGGGAAATCAACTCAACCCTTGCAAAAATTGGTACTTTTGTCCAAATTACCATCCACCATGGTAACCATGGTTATCATTGTACCAAAACAATGAAATACATTGTTTAATGAATAAATTTACAGTAATGAGACTCGTATACAGTTTTTTTTAAGAAGAGCCTCTCGGGCCAGTGCTTCCACTTGTCGAAATAGAGTTTCCTAAAATAGAACAACAAATTTCCTGGAATTTGATGGAATTAAAAAAAAAATTACGAGGTGCCTCTTATATGTGCCATTTTTATTGTTTTCATTCATTTGATGAATTGCTAGAGAGACCAAAGTCATACGACTTGCCACACAGTACCAGATTATCACCTTTAAACTGCACAAATTTACACTTACTCAGAGAAAATGGGTAAAACTGTACATTTCTCAGCGACGGATCCAGGATTTCTCAAGGTGGGGGGGGGGGGGGGGGGGCAAGCCAACGTGTGCGTAAAGCACATTGTGTACGAGTAAACGGAGCCCATCTAGGTGGGGTCCAGGGGCAGGGCCAGGGTCAAGATGGTCCTTTCCACCTTTCTTGAAGGGCGTTTCAAACTCGATGATGTGGACATGATCCCATCAAGTTTTAAGTCCAGTATTAACTTATTACGGGTGTGGTCTGCTATTAGTGAATAAGATGGAAGGCTTAATCTGAGGGTTCTTTTGTGCTATTTTAAATTGTGAATAGATGATGCCCACATCATTGAGTTTGAAGTGCCCTTCTGGTCAAGCAGGGTGAAAGAATCTATCCAGGTAAAACGGATTTATTCTTCACTGAATAAGGACTCTGCCGATTCATTGTCACCTATCTTCGTTCCAGTAAACTAGAGGCAGCAGACAGCAAGAGATCGTTTGAATAATCAAAAGTCCACTGGAGTGGACGAAAGCCTGCCTACTAAATGTTAAGGTTGCCAGTAGAAGCTTATAAATAAAGGGATAGTTAAGTTCTTGTTTTAGACCGCAAATGTCTTCAAAGTGTATGGTTATTGGGTATAACTTTACATATTATTTCGTTTTTCACCCCTCTTTACTCCCAATACAAACAAATAACACGATGATACACTCTGTTATTGCGGGATAGCCTGACAACGACTACTGGGAGCCAGCCGTTTTTTCAGTATGAATGTTTAACAAACATTTTCTTTTCGTTTCCTTCAGGAAACATGACCGACCATGGTCCAGGGTAAAAAACCAGAGGTAAAACTCAACGAGATTGAAAACTCCCGAAAACCTTAAGACCCATGTCGTAAAATAACATATAACATCGCACTTTCATTGTAAATGAAAGTTGTCTCGTTGAAAGATAAGCTAGAATGCTTCAATCACACACTAATTGATGCCACGCCCTGGTCCCCGTGGCGGAAGCTCGCACACCTGTACGAGCTGCCTATGCAAATTACATACCACCGGGGCGCGTAATTTTTTTCCCGCTTGAGCTCCGGACCCCAGTATGATCTCATTTGATACAGCCAATCAGAGCTCATCTTGTCAATAACAAGCTTTAGGCGTGCTAAAGATGCGAAACTCAAAACGGTGCAAAGCTGATATTATTAGAGCCTTTTAGAGGTGTAGTCTAGATCTACAATAAATTCTCAACCGTAAAATATTTAGAAATGAGTCCCTATAATATACAGTGGCTTCGATGACGAGAAAGGCCTATCCTTGATTGCTAGAGTAATTTTAACTTAGTGCTAAGTAACAGTTTTTCACAGCAATTTGATAAGCTGATATTTGTAGATCTGTGATAAATTTGCTAAAGGTAGAGATGCTAGAGTAAAAATTAAACATCTGCAAGCCTATGCCTATGCACGCACACCATGCATGGTGATTAGTCTGCAAGCACAAACTCTGGTCAGTCGTAAAAGTGAGTCTGGCCATGCACTGTAGCTGCTCGTGACACACACAACCAGTAGGTAGCTGGGCTAGGCTTCTCTCAAGGCACAATGATTCTTAGATAAAGTGTCAAATTAGGGTCTGTGCTTGCAGACTACATGCTGATATAGGCAAGGCGCTGTGTGAACGTTTGTTTGCACCGTTTTGAATTTCGCATCTTTAGCACGCCTAAAGCTTGTTATTGACAAGATGAGCTCTGATTGGCTGTATGCAAATTCGTTCATAATGGGGTCTGGAGCTCAAGTGGGAAAAAAAATTACGCCACCGGCGTAACGGCCCCGAACCCAACATAAATATGCATTCATTAACGATACAAACAACATTTGCCTGCTATACAATCGCAACGCAGACAAATAATGTTCTTTGTTGTTATTGTTCTTAATTAATGAGGAGAAAGGGTCCTGCAAATCGAGGTCAAGCATTTCTCTTTTCTTCCAACCTTGGAAAATGGGAATTCCTACTCTCTGTTCACTATCATTCTCGTTATAGTCCTTAATCATAATAACTCCTTTTCCTTCACTCCATCAGCTTCTTCAACCTGACACTCTCTTCTTCTTGTTGTAAATCTTCCTTTTTACCCCTCCCCCTCCCCCCTCCCTTCTCTCTCTCTCTCTCTCTCTCCATCTTTATCTCTCTCTCTCCCTCTCTCTTTCAATCATGTAAAGGTAATGTTAACATGTATACTGAAATAGAAAGCTTTGCCCATACAATCAGAAGATGATAGATACCAACTGTATTTCTTTCGATAACATAATAGACATATATATAGACATATTTGTACATACAGCTGTTACATTTTTGCAGCGTGTAACCTTTAGTGCAAAATTATTAAGTATATGGTCAGAAAAAAGCTTTTGTTCAGATGTTTGTTATTTACAAAACAACAACCTTAGACCAATCCTTTAGAATATTGGATGATCATATAAAGAAAGTTATAAAAAAAACATTTGGGGATGCGCAAAAACCGTGGGTACATACTTTTTACTCGTTACTCATTACTCATTTTATTACATAAGCCCTACATTTTAATTTGATTTTGAACAAAAATATATTGAAGTTTGGGGGTCTTGTTAATCTTTAAAGTCAGTTGTGGGTATCCAATACAGCACAGCTATAGTAAACCACACCTATATATATAAAAACATCTTAATGCGTTACCAAACTTGAAGCTAATATTGTAGGTGCCACTTGTACCCCCCCCCCCCGATCCGCCAGCGTCTTATTTTTTCGCATCACAGCGAGCCCAGATTCCAGTATGAACTCATGTTCATACATAACAAGGTACGAAAGCTTGCAAAGAGGCCACAAACAATTAGACTTTGATTATTTATTGCTTTGCCTCACTATTTATAAAGGCAAAAAACTGAATAAATACTGATATTTAAACCCTCAAGTCAACTCCAAAGTTCTATCAGTATAATGCTGTCCTTACGATTGAGCTAACGATGAGTTGATGAAACCTTGATTTGTATAATTACTATCACCCTATTAACAACCCTACCGGATTCCATGTGCGCATGCGCTGGTTTCCTTCGCGATTG
Source organism: Strongylocentrotus droebachiensis (assembly GCA_035222895.1). Lineage (NCBI taxonomy): Eukaryota > Metazoa > Echinodermata > Echinoidea > Camarodonta > Strongylocentrotidae > Strongylocentrotus > Strongylocentrotus droebachiensis. Next base: position 10,922 of record JAVYIG010007144.1, read on the forward strand.
CTCTTGCACAGGTTTCCTTCGCGAGATCAATCTGTGCTCGCTATGGAACGAAAAATAAGACGCGATCCGCCACTGCCTAGCCTATCCGATAGGCGTCGGGCTGTACAACTAGAAGTATACTAATCGCGTTTATGTGGAGAGTGGCATCGGCGCGGGCGTCAGCCCGAGCGCCTATCATCACTGGTCAAACTCACACAGTTTTATTTTCTTTGTTTTCATTGTTTCGTTCGTAGAAAATCTACGAACCCCCTGCAAAGCTCTTTCATGAATATTTATGAAGCATGGACCAAAATGGTCCAATGAGCGATGAGGAACCTGGAGATGATATTTGATTGGTTGAATCAAAGTGATCGATCACCAAATAAGGCTAGTTTATGAATCATGCATGAGAATACGCTCGTCACACATACGATACACATATATGAATAATGATGAGTTGACCAGTGATGATAGGCGCTCGGGCTGTCACCCGCGCCAATGTCAGTCTCCATAACGCGATTAGTACACTTGCCATTTAGCCCGACGCCTATCGGATAGGCTAGCCACTGCCTAGACAAGCTCGTGGTTGTGAAAATATCATCACACCAATCTTTTTCCCTAAACGAACTTGAACTTGCGAAAATTCGAGATTTAATATGAGAGTATAATGTAGTCATTTAATCCTTATCATTCTCGTTCAAACGTCAGTGTAGTCTGTAGACAGAGACTCTAATTTGACACTTAATTACAATTCCATAAAGTCTTGAGCAAAGCCTAACTCTGTCGGTCTCTGGTCGCGAGTTAGGAGCAGATAATGTACATAGCCTATGGAGTGCAGTGTATAGTCTCACAGTTCAGACATTCTGTCACGACGACAAGGGTTTGTGTCTGTCAACTAATATTTGTTACCCTGGAGACACGTGTAGGTGAAGTTGAGATACTTGAACGTCCCACCACATGGGTCTCCGAATCTATTGTTAATCTCGAAGTTGCATGCTGCACCCAAGGGTTGGCAAATGTCCGCGGCGACATCCAGGAAACAGCTGGTATACTCCATCGTCTCTGGACGTATGTGAGGGCAGACGTACGGATCACTGCGTCCGTAGTTCGCAGACAGTATGCTGATGATATTTTCTAATGGACATGTAATATTTGAAATTTTGTCTTCACAGATTATTAAGTTGTAGACACCATCTGGGACGGAGAAAAACGAGATGAAAGATTTTAAAAAGTCGTAAGTTATAGGGTATAACACGATTAAACCTGTACCATGTTGCAGTGACCTTTGGGGAATCAACTCAAGGGCAATCTCAATAAAGCCTCGGTCACAAATGCTATTACGAACTGCTACGATCGCCGTACGAACGATTTTCAGACAATGGAAATTCGGGAAGACAATGGACAAACAGGGAGATTCGTACGAAATTATCGTTCGTACGAACCTTTGTGACCGTAGCCTAACCTGTTTTAATGACCGATCTAGAAATCCCCGGATTACATAATACTAATCGTCATTGTAATGTTCGCAGAAAATATATTTATTGGGAATTTAGATTGTATTCCTTTTTAAAAATTGTAATTTAAGTTACGATTAAGGTGCTTTTCTTTTTTTAACGACTACATAATTGTATCATCTACCTTTTTTAAAAACAATAACAGAAGTACCGGTATGCTGTGTCTATTTTAAAGGAAATGTAATAACAAATCATCGTGGAAGTAGAACCTACAAAAATAAGCTGTAAAATTGTATAAGTCTTATGTAATATTATTTGCACTATTTTGTATCTGAATTGTGCAATAATTTTCCCGAAAAAGAATAATTTAAAAATAACATTCCAAATCAATAACAACAACAAAATCAATCACCCCCAAAGAAAAACCCTCAAGCCACTGTCGAATAGACAACTCATTTCGCAAGCACAGGGTGTGTGTATGTGTGTGTGTGCCCGTAGGTATTTCACACTTTAAATCATGTTGGAATTCCAGTGTTAAAAAAACGTGAATAATATTATTCCTTGGTAACCATGCAAAAGGTGTTTATTATTTTCAACCTTTGTTCTTTCACAAAGAGGTGTGCGGGTATGCGCGTCCGCCTAGGAAACATCGATTATTGTTCTATGATGATTAATAAGTTTGAGCATACTGAGGAAATGCTACAATATAGCTTGGTGGACAGAGGGCATGCATAACTGCTGTGAGTTGTTAAGAAACAACATTAAAACAGGTGAGAAATCAAGAGAAGGGCATATAACGTGCGACTCTTCTCTTCGTATCAAAAGTTAGCATCATCTGAAGTTTCTTACACTTTGTGAAAACCGCATTAATCTATGCTTGTCTGTACGCTTGCCTACCTGAATTGATGTGATATGTGCTCGTTAGTGTGTACAGTTGAACACAAATATCCTGGCCTTTTGTGGTAAATTAAAAGTTTTGAGAAGGTGGAGAGAAACAAGGTGTATATGTCATAATGTTCGCTTAATTATCGATCATTTTCTAATCATACAATATTCAGATAATATTATAATCTCAGATATGATCGGTAACGTATGGAACAAAAAAGCTTGGACTCGATTGCCCTAAAGCTACGCTAGATAAACATATATACTTATGTAGGCCTAACATCCCTTTACAACTTATTGGTCATTTTTTGTTTTGTAACAACATTCTGATAAAATATCAGATGTTGCGTTTTCATTTTCATGAAAGACTTAACAAGGCAATATTCTAAACGGCGTCGTAGACTTGGACTATAAATAATATCAATTAATGTTGTGACCCTTCCCAAACTCATAAACCATAATTATATTGACTTTATGTATATACACTGTTGGTCATAATGGTGGAATATTTTTTTTACCCCAATTTATGGAATGATTGTGACAATGATGTATTCCTAATAGATCTAAATAATAGTATAAATTCTCAGATTTTATTGAATAATAATTTGCGAGTATTTGTTTTGCGAGACTGCTAAATCATGTGTGTGCTACCATGCTAATCAACTTGTGATGGACTCAATATAGACTTCCTGTACTTGACACGTTGTTGCAATAAAGAGAATAACTCGGGCGTGTAACTTGATTCTTGATGCCTTCTTTAATCTCTTGTGGTGTACAAACGTAGTGAATAATAAACTATTCAACAACTGTGTTGGTTACCCTGTAAGCCAAACAGAATAGAACAACATATTCATAAGATCAATGTATCCACACATGGAATGTTAAATTGTAGTTTCAAACCCTGATAAACAATTCCACATAAATTGTGATGAATAAGAAATAATTAAAAGTTTTCCCTAATTATATCATGCTAGTATTTCACAAAGTGTGTTTTGAATTAATGTGCTTCTTCAACAAGAGAATGAATCCAAAGTACTTTGTTAAAACTGATATGAAACATATAAACATGCATATGTCCTGATCATGATTGCATAACACTATTAACATATGAAACGCCTAACTTTAAACCTAGCTATAAGCGTATGCCTTATCACGCAGAAATTTGGTTGAAATATCACTCCGCCGCCGACATTGTGCGTAGAGCGTTTTCTAAAGAAATCCAAGTAAAGTAAAAATATAGTTCCCGCAGGAACGTTCCTTGTTTTACATCGTATAAACAATTTACATAAATCTGTGTTTCAACTGTGACTCTTGCACATATTCTACATCAACCACATAAGAGTTTCATGCTAATCTCTTTCCTTTTCAAGCTAAAAACAAAGGCACTTTACTTTCTATATCAGCTTTTTTGATTGACTCCCTTCTTCTGGAATCTCGCCGTCATCATAGTCTACATGCATAGTCATCATACCTACTACTAGTACTAGAACTACTAGTCTACATTCATAGTCATCAGTTAATCATACCGGTAGTCATCATAACCTACATGCATACGTTGTGAATGTTTTCTGGGCTCTAACTCTTTTTAAGCCATTGCTACTGTTGGCTTTTTAAGTACTTTTTAGACTTTTTTCGGCTCCCCTCTTCTGGAATCACGTCGCCATCGTAGACTACATTCATACGTTGTGAATGTTTTCTGGACTCTAGCTCTTTTAAAGCCATTGCCACTGTCAGCTTTTTAAGTACTTTTTAGACTTCTTTTCTCTACCGGACAATTAAGACGATCAACGTCACAGTAATCCTTCAGACGGATTTGACTTTTTTTCGGCTCCCCTCTCCTGGAATCACGCCGTCATCGTAGACTACATTCATTTGTTGTGAATGTCTTCTGGACTCTAGCTCTTTTTAAGCCATTGCCACTGTCGGCTTTTTAAGTACTTTTTAGACTTTTTTTTTTTGGCTCCCCTCTTCTGGAAGCACGTCGCCATCGTAGACTACATTCATACGTTGTGAATGTTTTCTGGGCTCTAGCTCTTTTTAAGCCATTGCCACTGTCGGCTTTTTAAGTACTTTTCAAGTACTTTTTAGACTCCCTTCTGCTGGAATCACGCCATCATCATAGACTACATCCACAGTCTACATTCATAGTCATCATAGTCATACTACTAGTCTACAATCACAGTCATCATAGACATTCATAGTCATCATAGTCATATTCATGCGTTGTGAATGTTTTCTGGACTCTAGCTCTTTTTAAGCCATTGCCACTGTCAGCTTTTTAAGTACTTTTTGGACTTCTTTTGACTCCCTTCTGCTGGAATCACGCCATCATCATAGACTACATCCACAGTCTACATTCATAGTCATCATAGTCATACTACTAGTCTACAATCACAGTCATCATAGACATTCATAGTCATCATAGTCATAGTCTACATTCATAGTCACATAGCCTACATTCATACTTGTGAATGTTTTCTGGGCTCTAGCTCTTTTTAAGCCGTTGCCACTGTCGGCTTTTTAAGTACTTTTCAAGTAATTTTTAGACTTTTGTTTGTGTGACTCCCCTCTCCTGGAATCACGCCGTCATCGTAGACTACATTCATTTGTTGTGAATGTCTTCTGGACTCTAGCTCTTTTTAAGCCATTGCCACTGTCGGCTTTTTAAGTACTTTTTAGACTTTTTTTTTTTGGCTCCCCTCTTCTGGAAGCACGTCGCCATCGTAGACTACATTCATACGTTGTGAATGTTTTCTGGGCTCTAGCTCTTTTTAAGCCATTGCCACTGTCGGCTTTTTAAGTACTTTTCAAGTACTTTTTAGACTCCCTTCTGCTGGAATCACGCCATCATCATAGACTACATCCACAGTCTACATTCATAGTCATCATAGTCATACTACTAGTCTACAATCACAGTCATCATAGACATTCATAGTCATCATAGTCATATTCATGCGTTGTGAATGTTTTCTGGACTCTAGCTCTTTTTAAGCCATTGCCACTGTCAGCTTTTTAAGTACTTTTTGGACTTCTTTTGACTCCCTTCTGCTGGAATCACGCCATCATCATAGACTACATCCACAGTCTACATTCATAGTCATCATAGTCATACTACTAGTCTACAATCACAGTCATCATAGACATTCATAGTCATCATAGTCATAGTCTACATTCATAGTCACATAGCCTACATTCATACTTGTGAATGTTTTCTGGGCTCTAGCTCTTTTTAAGCCGTTGCCACTGTCGGCTTTTTAAGTACTTTTCAAGTAATTTTTAGACTTTTGTTTGTGTGACTCCCCTCTTCTGGAACCACGCCGTCATCGTAGACTACATTCATACGTTGTGAATGTTTTCTGGACTCTAGCTCTTTTTAAGCCATTGCCACTGTCAGCTTTTTAAGTACTTTTTGGACTTCTTTTGACTCCCTTCTGCTGGAATCACGCCATCATCATAGACTACATCCACAGTCTACATTGATAGTCATCATAGTCATACTACTAGTCTACAATCACAGTCATCATAGACATTCATAGTCATCATAGTCATAGTCTACATTCATAGTCATCATAGCCTACATTCATACGTTGTGAATGTTTTCTAGGCTATAGCTCTTTTTCCCCGATCGATATCAACATGCAACACACTACTTGTTATACCTATGCATCACTTGCTCTCCTCATTTTAATACTTCGATGTGGAGATGTACACCAGGATCCTGGGCCAGTTTCCTGTAAATTTCCATGTACTAAATGCAAAAGACCGGTTGCAGTCAATCATCGTGCTATCGACTGTGATACATGTAGCGAATGGACACACATCAAATGTGCGAACATCAGCCAAGCCCAATATAAGGATATGGTTAACAGTACCGATGAAAACGAACTTGAATTTACCTGTGGTTCATGTTCAATTGATCCTGAGAACTCAACTCCTGATCCTACTCCTAGTACTCCTCCGTCTTATATGAACCACACATCTGATAAAGGACTGAGGGTTCTCAACTTAAACGTATGCAGTCTAAAATCTATGGACAAACAAACCCAATTCCAGGGTATTATTGAGGATTTAAACCCTGATATAGTTGTAGCCACCGAAACTAAACTTGACAATGAATTTAGTAACCAAGAGTTAATACACCAGTCTCAGGGATATGAGATATTTAGAAAAGACAGAGACCGTTGGGGAGGTGGAATTCTTATCGCGTTCCGACAAACACTTCAAGTTATATTATTGGAACTACCTTACGAATGCCCACTTTTAGCTATCAGAGTAAAAGTAAACAACCAACCAGACCTGATAGTTGCAGCTTTCTACAGGTCTCCAAGTAGCGGACCTTCTGATCTACACAACCTACATCTTAATATCAACTCGATAATGGGAAACAGACTACCCAACATCATCCTGACTGGAGACTTCAATCTTCCAAGTATTCAATGGGAGGAAAACGTGATGATAGATGCAAATCCACAGTATGGTCTTCAGATTAACGAACTCATGTTAGACATAATCAATCAACTCGGATTAACCCAGATGGTCCTTCAGCCAACACGAATGGGTAACATCCTGGACTTGGTCCTCACGTCAGTCCCTGACCTTGTGGACGACGTCGCTATAGAGAAAGGGATGAGCGACCACGATGCTGTAACCTGCAAATTTTCACTACATGTCAAACTAGCAAAGACCAAGCCCAGGAAAATATACCAGTTCAAGAAAGCCAATATGGATAGCCTTAGGGATGATCTCAGAGAATCTACTAACAAGATCCTCGACGATTGCGTCGATAAGTCAGCATCTCTCTGCTGGAACCTTCTGAAAGAAGCAATCCAGAAAGCAGTCAGTTCCCATGTACCAGTTAAAAACACTAAAAGTAAACCCAACCTACCATGGTGGAACCAACACCTCAATAGAAAGGCTAGACAGAAGAAGAGAGCCAGACTCAAGGCTAAAGTCACCAACAACGACAAAGACTGGAGCAGGTACAAACTTCTCCAAACTCGATTCCGATCTATGAACAGAGAAGCCCACAAGATCTATCTTACCACGATCTTCACACCTGATCCGGGAGAAAGGTTCAGCAAGAAGGCTTTTTCATATTTTAAAAGTAGGAGAAAGGACACAGTTGGTACTCCTGTACTACGCCTGAATGGACGAGAAGCATCTCTGCCATGCGATAAAGCCCAGATGTTAAACGATAACTTCTGCCAAGTATTCACCCTTGAGGATCCTATACCTAATTCCTGGCATGACGAGATTGGTGATGGCATCGATGGAGACTTACCACGTCTCCCTGACTTGACCATCAATATAGACGGTATCACCAAGCTCCTCGGATCCACGAAGGTGAAGAAAGCTCACGGTCCCGATGAAATTCCCAACATCGTTCTCAAAGAGGCCAAAGATGAGATTGCTCCAGTTCTGACTGCAATATTTCAGAAATCCCTAGATGAAGGTGACATCCCAGTTGATTGGAGGTCTGCTAACGTTGTTCCTATATTCAAGAAAGGAGACCGTCACTCGCCAGAGAATTACCGGCCAGTCTCCTTAACATCTCACTCTTGTAAGATTTTGGAACATGTTATTTACAGACACATCATCCAGCATCTTGATGATCACAATTTCTTAAATGAAAAACAGCATGGATTTCGAAAGCACCGAAGCTGTGAGAGCCAACTCATTCTTACAATAGAAGATCTGATTCGATCATTCGACCAGGGTACTCAACAGGACGTTATGATTCTCGACTTCAGCAAGGCTTTTGATAAGGTACCCCATCGAAGACTTCTCTTCCAACTTCAAAAGTGTGGCATTCAAGGCCAACTTCTACGGTGGATCAACATTTGGCTGACAACAAGATCACAGAGAGTAGTCATTGATGGGGAATGCTCAACCTCGGCTGGGGTTCTATCAGGCGTACCGCAGGGGTCCGTCCTCGGTCCTCTCCTCTTCCTCGTATATATCAACAATATCGATATAAACATCTCATCGAGTATAAGACTATTTGCAGATGATTGCATACTCTACCGAGCGATTAAGACGATCAACGACACAGTAATCCTCCAGACGGATCTGAACAGGTTATCTACATGGGCAGACAAGTGGCAAATGAAATTCAACGTCACCAAGTGCTACGTTCTTCGAATTTCCAGGAGGAGACGTAATCTCATAAACCAAGCATACTACATAAACACTACTACCCTCAAGGAGGTAAACCACCATCCCTACCTCGGAGTGGAACTAACCAACAACTTATCCTGGGAGAACCAAGTGGATAAAGTGGTAAAGAAGGCAAATTGTATGCTCGGGATGATTCGTCGTAACCTGTCTGGCTTCTCTACCAAGAAGATCAGAGAAGCTGCATTCACCTGTCTAGTAAGGCCTCATCTTGAATATGCCAGTAGCGTGTGGGATCCTTACTTAAGCAAACACATCAACAAACTAGAGGGTGTCCAGAACAGAGGGGCTAGATTTGTCACTGGCAAATATGGAATAGACGTCCATGTATCAGACCTGAAGAGTGATCTCAAATGGCAACCGCTACAGAGTCGACGTTTTGTGGCTCGACACTCGCTCTTCTTCAAATCCATCAAGGACCAAGTAGCCATACCCAGACCGGAATACATCACACAACCACTGAAGATACTCAAGGGACATCATAATCTCTCCTTCTCCAACATAAGATGCAAGACAGATATATATCGGCTCACCTTTTTTCCAAGAACCATACGGGCCTGGAATTTACTTCCCCCCAGCATCTTTGCCTGCGACGCAGTTGAAACCTTCAAAGCCAGACTCTGGGAAGCCATCCAAGGGGGTAAAATAATCATAGTCCCTCCCCACAACTGCAATGTGATGGGACTCAATTCCAAAATGTTCTAGAAACAACAAACACTCTCTCTCGAACGATAACGTTCTTATTGGTCATCTTATATCCCTCTTGAGGATCAGGACCAGGATCAGAACAGAATCAGAACATCAAAGCTCGACAATCAATCAACATAAATGTGTGCATGAATGAATGCACTCGAATCGATAAATGGCCATGCAAACTATCAAATAACTGCTACTTATCTTAGATGCTATTTAAAAAACATTATGACAAATTATTCCAGAAACATACCTTCAAGTATAGGGTGAAACTTTAGGAGTTATAATGAAATCTGGAAGTCATACTGGTGCAAATAACTGCTACGAACAAACTCGGACGATTAGCAAACTGCTGTGTATAATGCAAGTGCGCAATTCTTCAATTAATGTTGCTAAGATACCATGTTACGTAGTTTCTTGACCAGTCGCTTAAACAAATAACAATCATAAATTACAGTTAAAAACAAATCATGTAGATAAATCATGTCATTTCATGACACAACTAGTGGACCTACGTCCTTAAGTCATAACTGACAGTAATGAGGATTAATGCCTCAGTCAAAAAGGGCACTAATATAGCATATCGACACGGTTTTGATCCTGGGGGCTCACAGTAACGAGGCCATTGCGTAGCCAATGAATCATGACTGTATGCAGCGGGGGCGAGGGTACGTCGCCGCCCCCACAAATACAAAAAACAAAAAACAAAGAAAATGCAATAAATTATCAATAATTCATTGCATTTTGCCCCGACCCCCAACACAAAAAAAATCCTCTATGTGGGCATGCCTTGAACCATAATGCATGGCCCTACAGAGGAATTTTTCCTGTTGGGGACCGGGGGGGAATACAATGCTATATTAGTGCCCTTTTGTGAGGCATCAATCCGCATTACTGTCAGTTATGACTTAAGGACGTAGGTACCCTAGTTGATTAGCAAAGTAGCACATACATGCTTTAGCAGTCACGCAAAACAAACACTAACAAATTATTATTCAATAAAATCTGAGAATGTATACTATTATCCAGATCTATTAGGAATAAATCGTTGTCAAAATCATTCCATAAATTGGGGTAAAACATAATTATTCCACCATTATGACCAACAGTGTACATATTCTTAAGATGGCGCCTTTGGTGCCGGTAAGTGACGCCTACTAGGTGGTGCACCCTTCTAATTTAAGTATATGATTTAGTCACAGTAATGCTCTGTATACATAAAAATGTTCTGTACATAATGTATTTCTTTTTTCTCAAGTCCACACAAATTTTCTGATATATCTCAACTATACTATGTATCGCATATGCCTACATGTAATTTTAAATTGAACTCAGGGATAGTCAATCAAAGACAAAAGTCAATAACACATCTATACCCATTTTATATGTTGTATACGTATAGAATTCAAAAGATTAACTGCATAACTAAGAGCAGATCGACCTACACATGATTTTGCCAATTAATCCGTTTACAATATCTTGTCATTGTACACCAGACGTGAGCTGGTTGCCTCCAAAATCGACACAACTTTCTATTTGAAACTCTACGAATGCACGACTACAGTAACATTGACTTAAAATCTATTAGCCTTGGTAGCTTCTAATTAAAAAGTTATAACATGTGTGACCTTCAATCATATATGATAGTAAAGTGTAACTCATACCATGACTATGTGATACCATATCCATAACGCCACGGATAACTGAGCAGCAGGCTTAAAAAAGTATCTTTCAACTCCTTTTGTACCAAGTTTGGGCTGTAGCAATGAATGTGGATCAAAATCCATTATGTATGTATAAATCTCATTCCAATTGCTTTAAAAAAAATTACATTGACTATTAGGCAGTTAAATAGAAATAAACTAAACTCAAATTTAAGGTAATTCTTATTACAAGTAAAATCTTAATAAACTCTTCGTTTTGATGATAACAATCGTGACTTCATTCGCATGCCTTGTTTAAGGTAACCCTTCTCATTGATTGATACAAAATGGATAACAAGTATTTGATATCATCTTTAAAAAAAAATGAAAGACTACTTACAATTTTGTTGATACTTATCACCACATTTGTTTCTAGTATCTTTTGATTTTCATTCACTAATCACCTTATGCTCCTTCCGCGTGTGAAATGGCGCAGTGGACAAATGAGCAGAGAAAACTTGGATATCATGAGACAAGAAGTTAGTAGGCTGTCAAAAATAGATAAAGATTTTACTATGGATTGGAACAAGGTTCTGTGAAAACCTAGATAATTTCATTAATATATGAAATAATGAAGCACTGAAGCTGCACGAGGCATAATGTAATTTTGACAACGCTTGTTAAAGAACCTGGGGCCCAGTCACCCGTGGCAGAACTATTATTAAGGGTTTCATTGGCCAGAAAATAAGTTACTCTTCATAATTAAATAGATATCAAAGTCAAATTTGGTTCGGACTGTTTACTTAGGAGCTATCAAATTTGGGTACACTTTTTTTACACGCACTGTGTAGTGAGGTAATGATAGAGTATAGACTATTTTGCAGATGTTATATGTGCTTGTTTCACATTCACATTTATTATATTGCAATGTCAGATCGATTCATTTACACATTTATGCATTTTCATACCATGTATGATACATGTATACTGTTACTTACTAGTGGCATGGATTTAACTGTATGCCGACATTAGCAACAGGTAACTGTGACATGAATTTCTGAATGTCGTGCATAAAACATTTTCACAATGATGTAATGATGCTTTTGGTATATCACTGTGTCTGGGCGACTCACTAATGTTTTTAAATCGTACAACCAAGGAGTTTTAAGAGCTGGAGACCCAACTAGCAACAAATTATTCCAAGCAGCTGCCGTTTTCTATGGTTGCACAATATAATCTACTGGTGTGCTGTTACCTTTGATGTCCGAGGTTCGAAGCCGCCAATATCGTTGGAAAGATTGAGTAGTGATTTTTGTCACGAAGAAATATCCTTAATATTTCACTCTTTATTTGAACTAACAAGGGGAAAATCGAACAGATGATAACAAATGAATACAAAAGCCTAATTGTGTCAAGAAATTTGCTTACACTGTATGATAACAGCTTTAATTTGTGAAAAATAATAAAAATTTACAGTCCTAAAACCTGCAATTTTCAGTTTTCCGATTACTTGCGGGTCACGAAAACAAAAAGTGAATTTGTTTATGTACAGTTCTTTATGATATGTTATATGTCAGATTAGTGCCCACATGTCCAGTCGAGTAATTCTGATTAATGTTTCAGACAATTTGCTCCATTTCCTTGCGCTTGCCTCCTGTAAAGGCCCGGTCACACAGAGAGGACGCATGGGGGACGCACGGCCGGCGCATGGAAAATTTGCAATTTTGGCCAGTGCGTTGTCGTTCGCCAGACGTGCGTCATCACTCGTTACTCGTTCGTCGAGCGCACTAGACCCACGCTATGCATTCGTCGTCATTCGCTGTGTGCGTCGGGATTTTTTGAGCATGCTCAAAAACGTGCGCCGAGCTAGACGCATGAATGTACACGCCAAAGGCACGCCAGACATGCGTGGAGCGCGCTAGACCAGCGCCAGACATACGCGGAGCACACACCCTGTATACGCACAGCGCGCTAGCTACACGCTGTGCATTTTTTGTCAGCTCGCTAGCTTTTCCAAAATCATGACAAAGTTAGGCACACTGCCTTTTCCGATTTCCAATGCGCGGGCCGTGCGTCGTAGAACGCGGTGCATGCGTGGACCATTCGTCCAGCGCGCTAGCAACACGCTGTGCATTCGTGGAAGTTGTTATCATGTGCGCTCTGTGTACGGTCTGTATGCGCACTGTATGCGCCCTGTATGCGCTCAGCGCGCTAGCAACACGCTATGCATTTGGTGTCAGCTCGCTGTAGCTTCGACAAAAGTTGGGCGCACGACAACGCACTGGCCAAAATTGCAAATTTCCCATGCGCTGGCCGTGCGTTCCCCATGCGTCCTCTCTGTGTGACCGGGCCTTAAAGGTAAGCACTGTGTACTGCTCGTATTATCAGACGAGCGGTAGCGAAAAGCCATTATCATAAGAAAAGCATATTTCCCTTTGAAAGTGGCCGGTTAGTTTGCAGCTAGGCATGAATCCTTTGTCTACGTATCTGCAAGGAAGATCCAGTTTAGCACATGACTGACATATTTTCTCCTGGCGGCATCGAGGTTTTTAGTGAAATTGCAAAAAAACAAACATGTCTTTTGGTGTTACTTAACATAAACTCCGAGGTGTTACACCTTCATTCAGCTGCATGACAATTACAATAACATCAGGTAAACATGCCCTGAATTTTGGAGTCATAAAACATTTCCACAGTGTAATGATAAGAGTGATACTCATGCTTATTTGCATTCCCATATATTTCCATGTTAATGTAAATCCTTCACACATTTCTCTTGTACAGCTGTCGCCATGTTTGTAAATGAGATGCAATTTGTTAATGAATCTATTTTTGCCTCTTTAAATCACCCGACACTAGCTTTAGAAGCAATATATGTCAAGCAGACCTACTTCGAATGCTGCTAGGCACGTTTTTGTATAAGCTTAATACATACATTTCCTTGTTCGTTCTTGTTCGTTCTTTTTTTTCTTTTTTCTCCTCACTTAAGTGTAAAAATTCTCGCTTAATTTAAATCGACAGAATCTTAAAGAAGAAAAGGAAAAGAAAAGGGGCGAGAGAGAGAAGAATAATACAACTCCACATACACCATAAATCTTCTACATGGCAGCAGTAAAACGTGGAGTAACCATGAACTGGAATAATATGTATACTACGAAACATTTTTCGTATATGATGTAATGATGGAGTATCTAACAATCACAGTGTTGCCACACTATGTTCACATAGTCAACTATGTGTAAACTATGTGATAACTATGTGTTCACACTGTTGTCACAGTGTGGAGTTTCTGACCATGTGGTTTACCACATAATATCCACATAATCGTTCATATTTAACACAGGGTGACACATATTTACCACAGTGTGGTATGTTACGAACTATGTGTAAACTCTGTGTTCACAGTATTGTCACAGTGTGGGGTTTCATTACCACATAATCGTAAATATTTAACACAGAGTGACACATATTTACCACAGTGTGGTATATATTAAACTATGTGTAAACTCTGTGTTCACAGTTTTGTCACAGTGTGGGGTTTCAGTACCACATAATCGTAAATATTTAACACAGAGTGACACATATTTACCACAGTGTGGTATATATTAAACTATGTGTAAACTCTGTGTTCACAGTATTCTCACAGTGTGGGGTTTCATTACCACAGAATCGTTAATATTTAACACAGAGTGACACATATTTACCACAGTGTGGTATATATTAAACTATGTGTAAACTCTGTGTTCACAGTATTCTCACAGTGTGGGGTTTCATTACCACAGAATCGTTAATATTTAACACAGAGTGACACATATTTACCACAGTGTGGTATGTATTTAACTATGTGTAAACTCTGTGTTCACAGTATTGTCACAGTGTGGGGTTCAGATCATGTAGGTTACCACTCAGTCGTGCATATTGAACACAGTGTGACACATATTTACCACAGTGTGGTATGTACTTTACTATGTGTATACTCTGTGTTCACAGTATTGTCATTTTGAGGTTTCAGATCATGTAGGTTACCACACAGTCGTGCATATTGAACACACTGACACATATTTACCACAGTGTGGTATGTATTACTCTGTGTTCACAGTATTGTCATTTTGGGTTTACCACATAATATCCACATAGTCGTTTACATTCATCACATAGTGCCACACATATGTGTAAACTGTGTGGACATTATGTGTTCACATTGTTGTCACAGTGTGGAGTTTCAGTCCATGTGGTTTACCACATAATATCCACATAAACTGACATACGTGACACAGAGAACCGCATATTACCACAGTGGTACATGTATTGAACTATGTGTTAACTCTGTGGTCACAGTATTGTCACAGTGTGGGGTTCAGATCATGTGGTTTTCCACATATTAACTGTACATATTTAACACAGAGTGACATACATGTACCACAGTGTGGTATCTACTGAACTATGTGTAAACTGTGTGTTCACAGTATTGTCATAGTATGGGGTCTAAATCATGTGGTTTACCACATAGTCCACATAGTCGTACATATTTAACACAGAGTGATACATATGTACCACAGTGTGGTATGTACTGAACTATGTGTAAATTCTGTGTTCACAGTATTGTCACAGTGTGGTGTTCAAATCATGTGTTATACCACATAGTCATACATATTTAGCACAGAGTGACACATATTTACCACAGTGTGGTATGTACTGAACTATGTGTAAACTCTGTGATCACAGTATTTTCACAGTGTGGACTTCAAGTCATGTGGTTTACCACATAGTCGTACATATTTAACACAGTGTGCCACATATTTACCACAATGTGGTATGAATCACTATGTGTTAATTTGCATAATGAATATGGGGTGCGTGCAGATCTATGTTTTTATACAATTTATCTGAATTTAAAGCATATTTCTTAATTACTGATGATTAAGTTATATGCAATTCATTTCAAAAGTACTAGAAAATATAAATTGCCAATTATTAGGACATTTTTTATTACTTTGTGTAAATTACATTCAATTAAACATGAATTAGGGAAATACTAACTATGAACTAAAATATATTCAATAAAATACAAGTATATGGAAAGTTTGGAACACATAAACAATCCTACTTATTATCAATGCCTTTACATTGGAAATTGTAGATGAACCAGTCACGGTGATGCTGTGTTATTTGTTACCACTTGCCAAATTAATTAGTACAATTGCTACTTATAGCGTAAAGTACTAATTAATTTTATCATCTGGTGTTGATGCCACAGTTTACCAGACTATGTGGTGCGTACCACAGTGTGGTAACGCTGTGGTATACTATGTGGTTGATACCACAGTGTGGGCCACATGTAATTTTGGGACATGTGGTATTAAACGCTGTGGTGTACTATGTGGTAGATGCCACATCGTGGGCCACATGTGGTAACGCTGTGGTGTACTATGTGATTGATATCACAGTGTGGGCCACATGTGATTTTGGGACATGTGGTAACGCTGTGGTGTACTATGTGGTTGATACCACAGTGTGGGCCACATGTGATTTTGGGACATGTGGTAACGCTGTGGTGTACTATGTGGTTGGTACCACAGTGTGGGCCACATGTGATTTTGGGACATGTGGTAACGCTGTGGTGTACTATGTGGTTGATACCACAGTGTGGGCCACATGTGATTTTGGGACATGTGGTAACGCTGTGGTGTACTATGTGGTTGGTACCACAGTGTGGGCCACATGTGATTTTGGGACATGTGGTAACGCTGTGGTGTACTATGTGATGCAGTCGATACCACATCGTTACCACACTGTGGTACGCACCACATAGTACACCACAGTGTTACCACATGTCCCAAAATCACAGTGTTACCACACTGTGGTAACACACTGTGTTTGACTATATGGTACACAGTGTGGTTCACTATGTGGTAACACTGTGATTGTTCCATAAGGGTAGGCCTGATCTCATACGCAGGTACACTACCTAGTTATTTATATATTTATCTCCAGCGATAAATTGCCTCTATGTATACTATACTTCAATTAACAGTTCTTTTCAAACTATTATCATGTCAATTCGAATATAAACAATATTTGTTGTATCCCGTGTGCAAATGTGTTGCGTATTCGAGTGACACTCATATTATCTCTTTTATTGACTGTGTACCAACTCTCGATTCTCAAATAATCTTCGCGGACAGGGTTTAACATACTTGGATATGGCACTTTCAATATACATGTTCATTTAAAAAAAAAAAAAAAAATGCTTTGATTTTGTGTATAATAATTTAAACAGGTCGTAAAACCCATGAACTGAAATTATGAGCTCTTGATTCATTAGTGAATATAAACGCGGTGCTCTTGTTTAAACCTCGCTTGTAATCGGTTTCGCCATTTCTGTATAACGCACTCGTCACTATAAAATTGTTAGTGGTGAATAAGATGTGAACTCGACTAATCAAATGATTTTTATCTTCCTTTTTCGTTTTTCTTCAAAATAATAATAATAATAATAATACATAACATTTATTAGGCGCTTAATACTGATGTTTCTGAGCGCACAGTGTTCTGATTAAGAGAAGACTATAACCCGTAGAATTAAATTAGAAGAAAAAGCTGATATTTCTTCCAATCATGCTGACTTTTACACCAGGAAACACCACCCGCCATCTCATATATCGTTTAAATCGCCATAGTTTATGTATTTACTTTCCGTACTCATATTTATATTCTATCATTTGGCTACGTAAGGGGGGAACGTTTTTGTTTTGTGCACATTTATGTTTTCTTATGTTATTCATTGTTATCTCCTGCCAGTGGAGGCCGAATTTCTCTGTGTATTTTTTTACGTAGACAATAACATTTGAATCTGAATCTGAACAATGTATATGTTTAACTCTCGAAAAAAGGAATATTAAATTCCTGTTAAATTTCTCTTGATTAATTTTTTATCTTCATTTCATCTTCATCTCTGTACTTTTACGCGTATCTTAACTCTCCACCTCCAACTCTCATTCTGCACAGCTTAATCTCTTTATGCAAAACTATCACTCTCAAGAAGATGCCTTTAAACAAAAATATGTTCAGAGTCACCGTAAAAGCTGTTTTGAAGGAAACTCCCCCAATCGGCGCGAGCGTTGATCCAACTAATATACTGCTATCTGTTATCCCCGACTGTCAATATTTATACACCATAAACATGTCGTATCGCAATTTATTGACAATCACAGTAGTAAAACCTCATTCATTATCCTACACTGTATAATGCAAGAAGCCTCAATAAAAACATTGAATTTATTGAGACTCTCCTAAAGAATTTTTCTTTCTCCGTGATAGCCATCTCCGAAACATGGCTGAATAAAAACTTCCCTCCCATATTTAATTAAAAACATTATACCATGATTCGAGCAGATCGTTCATCAGGGAGAGGAGGTCGGGTTGCTTTACATGTTGATGACGAGTTCATTTTTAAAAACCAAGAATGGATGTTTACATTGTCCTACACTGGACCGTATTTTTTACATCCATCTTCATTCTGCTAAAAGTACCACATATTTTGCCTATGTTGACTAGTATAGTACGACAAAAATTATGTATTTCGGCTAAAGCAAACAAATAACAATTTTATTATGATTTACTAGCGCGTTTTATTAGTTAAAATAGTCAATTTACTGTTATTTTCAGCTCTTCTTCTGTGTAAAACCAACGGGTTGGACGACAGAGCTTTATTACCATGTCCCAATTTGGCATACCCCTTTTTTTTTTTTTAGTTTGATAAAGTAATTTTCTGTGTAATTTTAATATGTCAACCATGTAAAACTCGTTTAGATTGATCAATGTTATCCCCCGCGTATCCGAGCGAAAGTTTTTGGTGAGATGATTGAGTTTGAGAACTGTGATGGAGTCTGCGGTGGGTCATGTTAGATCGAGTGACGTCGTACAACAGTGATTGCAAATGAAAAGTTCTAACAATTACTTTAATGGCCAGATTTTGGCGAATTGTTTTTTATAGGCTTGATTAATTATTGTATAGGTATCGAAATGGCTGAAGTGCAATGGATATAAGAGGGATTAACGCAAAGAAGATTTTTGTGAAACCAAAATAATTGATTTCTCTCCTTGTTCTATGTGAAAATAATAACCAATCCCCTACTTATTTTTAATGTTGATATTGTTTCGCATTTCCCAGGTATTCGACATTTCATGTGGTGAAAATCATTGGCCTACTGAAGTCCCGGGTCATTCAAAGGATGTCGGAACGATCTACCTTCTCTCCGCTTCAGAACAGCTCAGCTGTAGGACCTCACATTGATAACCGTCTGTACGTTCTGGAAAATCACAGCCAACGTTTCATCATAGGGACGGTCTTTGTGGCCATATCCATCATAGGGAGTATTGGAAACTCACTGGTAATCTTAGCAATAGCTCTTTCCCGAAAACTTAGAAATGCCACCAACTGTTTTGTCGGCAACCTAGCGTGCGCCGATTTACTATCATGCCTATTGCTACCATTCAACGCCATAGCTATGTTAAGTATAACTGGTTGGCATCTGCCGGATTGGATCTGCACCCTCGTTGGGATAGTTAGTATGAACTGCGTGGGTACAAGTGTCCTCATGCTTGCCTTCGTCGCCTTCAACCGTTGGTACCTACTGAGTAAATCAAAAGAGATGTTCCAGAAGTTGTACACCCAGAGGAACATTGCACTGATGATTGTATTCGCATGGTTCTACCCGTTTCTTCTTCTTATGGTGCCTCATTTCAGTGGCTATATCACTCTCGGATACTCCTATGAGTATAAAATATGTGCTGTGGACACTGGAAGTGAACGCGCATATTATTACTGCATAATGGCTGGGCTTCTTATCATCCTACCAGCCTTTGCAGCAATTCTAGTCAGTTATTTCAGGATATATCGTCTTGTAGCGAAACACGAATGGACTATGCAATCCAGGTTGGGCATCGAGGTTTCAGATCATAACAACATGGCTCTCGAAAACGGTGGGTATGTAGGGACTTCTCATCATCCTGCCATTGTTTCGTCTGATGATCCTTCGTCAGAGGTAGTTCCTGATGAAAGGAACACCCAAGCCACACACAGCCGACGAGACTCTGTATCAAATCAGCCAGTCCACACTATTCCACCCCATAACATTCCATGTGATTTACAAAACAAGAATCAGAGTGATCAGACTGTAGAAATTGCTTCTATATCCGCCGACACAAGTACACCAGTAATCATTTTGCAGTCAGATCTTGACTTACCATGCACAAACGCTCAGTCGGATCAAGTTCAACAAGCATGCATTACCCTTCCGGTCACCCAGAGAGAAAGGTTTCCTAAGCAGGTGAGGTGCGAAGACCAAGAAACGACGTTGAACAGGACGACTGTGAGAATCACCAAGAAACTAGCCATCATCATCGTCGTTTACGTCATTTTCATTCTGCCCTTTGGCATTGGGACTTTAATTTTAGCGCCATCCAGTAGACCTGCCATACCTTGGGATTATCTTCTTCTTGTTTTTAATAGTTGCATCAATCCCATCATCTATGCCAGGACCATGAGGTCCTTTCGGGAGGTCATGGGGTGCATAGTAAGGTGTCGTTTTGATAGTATTCCAGATCCAATACACTTCGTTCGGCGTATGAGGCGTCGGCCTTTAATAGTTTAAAGCCGACTTTACTTTTACTTCACTTAAAAATTCTTCACCTTCAGAAAATTTCTCAGAACTTGAAAAAGGCAGTCTGATTTCTCGAAACACAAGTGTAATACAATTAGTGACATTAGTTCATCAGTGTTATCCACAATGATTTTATTACACACGTTACAATTCCTATTGTCGGCTACACCCTTTTCGTGTCGTGAGCGGCAAGTACCACCAAAGAATAAGACAGTTCGGAGATAGTCAATGCGATCATGAGCAGACAAATGTTTATTGATGTATAGATGTCGTGATCGAGTGGATACGTCACCGGACTGTCGATCACAAGGTCCGCAGTTCGAGTCCTGCCGTGGCACGAATGTCATTTGGCAAGGTATTGATCTACATTTGCCACACTCAAACCAGTTGATGGTAAATGGCTACCTGGCAGGAATTAATTCCTTAAAATGCTAGTGCGCCGTAAAGGCAGCCGGGAGCGCCGGGAGTGTCAAGTCTGACAGAAACGGGTGCTATACAAGAACCCGATATCATTTCTACCAATTGTAAAAGTAACTGAGTAAAATACGAAATACTCGGGTAATATCTTTTATGAAATACCTCCACCACATTAGGAGTGATTGTTATAAAATAGACGAAGTGAAACCTCCCCATACAGTCTGTCTAAACCATATGACGTGTGTTTATCATTTTGGCGATCGTAGTATATACCATGTGCTAACTACGAATATGTGTGTCCCTGTTGTGTACAATGTAATGTGTCCCCTCATTTTGTAATAGTTAATTTTCCCATTCACATTAATGGAACTACCTGCCCGATGAAGCCAGTGGCTCGTGACCCCTGAGCACTCAACACTGTGTGGGAGTCAGTTTGTAGTCGACTTCTTTTATGAGACAAATCCAAGCAAACGTTTCCATATATGCGCCCACCGAATGCATTATGTTTCCGGATTCAGGAAAAAGAAATGATAAGTTAAATAATACGTATCTGCAAGGAAAATCCAGTTAACCACATGCCAGCCTGACATATTTTCTCTTGGCGGCATCGAAGATGGTATGAAGGGAATGAGCTAGATATGATCAGGGACTTGATAGAGAAGGACTGGAATCAAGCCGGCGAAACTCTTGTAATTTATTCAACGCATTTGTGGGTTCTAAAGCGTTACAAAGGGATGTGTAACATTCCACTTGGCTTTGAAGTTCCATGCTCCGAACCGCGCTTCCACTGCGGGGACTTTCGGAAGCCAGGCACCAGTTTTACATTTATTACAAAATATTAAATTACCGGCAAAATATCAGTGTAAATCAAAAACGTTATATGGGGATTATATTGGGAATAGTGCATCAAACACATTTTCAAATTTAGAACTCCGTCCTTCCTATAAATTTTGTGCCAGAGTTAAATGAAAAATTACACCCTGACAAAAACTCAATAGTTTAGGATAATGCGCTAATTTGTGCATGTTTTAATGTCCCGTTATTTGATTCATGATTTACAATCTTTAATAACATTAAGTTTACTAATGCGTGTTTTTGCGTGTTTTTGTATTTTTGAAGTTAAAAAAGGGATGAAATTACACAAGTTTGTGTTCACTTGTTCTACTCTTTACACATTCAACAATGGATGAGAAATCATTGAAAGGGACAGCGAACAGTTGCTGTGATACCATTTTCTGATGTAGGAATTCTAAATCCTGAGATTCATGCACGCTTTTATCTCACCATCTGGTCAGCAGTTGCATATTAGCGCATAACTTTTCGGCGGCTTGGAGCATGGGGTCAAAGGAGAGCGGCTTGATTCCAGTCTTTCTCTATGACGTCCCTGATAGGACTCCATCTCTTAAAACTTCTTGGTACGACGTACAACGTCTGTTACTGTCGTCATGGTTTTTAGTGAAATTGCCAAAAAAAAAATGTCTTTTTGGTGTTACTTAACATAAACTCCGAGGTGTTACACCTTCATTCAGCTGCATGACAACAATAACATCAGGTAAACATGACCTGAATTCTGGAGTCATAAAACATTTCCACAGTGATGTAATGATTTGTTATTTAAAAATAAAATTTATTTCTGATATTTATACAGGGTGGCACATATCACCAATTTGGTGGTTTTTCATGAGGCCCTGTTTGGTAATAATAAAACAAATAACAGCATAAAAAACAAAATAGATAAATACACAAGCATATAAACAGGTAAAATACAAATTAATTGGTATCCCCATGAAATAACTGATCATTCAAGAATTATCCTTGATAAGATAATGATAATGATAAGAGTGCTACTCATGCCTATGTGCATTCCCAAATATGTCCATGTTAATGTAAATCCTTCACACATTTCTCTTGTACAGCTGACGTCATGTTTGTAAATGAGATGCAATTTGTTGATGAATCTATATTTGCCTCTTTAATTCACCCGAAACTAACTTTAGAAGCAATATATGTCAAGCAGACCTACTTCGAATGCTGCTTGGCACGTTTTTATCTTGATACATAAATTCCTTTTTCTTTCTTTTTTCTTTTTTTTCTCCTCACTTAAGTGTAAACATTCTCACTTTACTGAAATCGACAGAATATTAAAGAGAAGAAAAGGAAAAGAAAAGGGGAAAGGGAGAGAAAATTATACAACTCCACATACACCATGAATCTACTATACATGACAGCGGCAAAACGTTGAGTAACCATGAACTGGAATAATATGTATACTACGAAACATTTTTCGTATATGATGTAATGATAGAGTATCTCTGCACGATCTGATACAAGGGTAGACGACTATCTAGTAATTTTTGCCTTTATTTTTTAACCAATGCATTTCTTCCATGTATACTATACTTTAATTATCATTTCATATCAAACCATTATCATGTCAATTCGAATGTAAACAAAATTTTCTTTTGTATATTGTGTACAAATGAGTAACGAAATCCGAGTAACACTCGATAAAACGAAAGCACCGACCCGTATTATCTTTCTTTGACCAGATCTCATTTCTCAAATAATCTTCGCGGACAGGGTTAAACATAACCGGATATGGCACTTTGAATGTACATTTTTACAAACTCCATTCTTTGATTTCATGTAAGATGATTTAAACAGGTCTGTTACAAACGATGAACTGAATTATGGGCTCCTAGCTGATTAGTGGATACGCGGTGCTCTTGTTTGAAACTAGCTTGTAAACCGATTCTCCATTTCTGTATAACGCACTCGTCACTATAAAATTGTTAGTTGTGAATGAGATGTGAACTCGTCTAATCAAATTATTTTCCTCTCCTTTCTCGTTTTTCTTCAAAATAATGATGATATTTCTTCTAATTATGCTGACTTTTACACCAGGAAACACCACTCGCCATCTCATATTTCGTTTATTCCTTATATCGCTATAGTTCATGTATTTAATTACCGTATTTATATTCTATCATTTGGCTACGTAAGGGGTAAACAATGTTTAACTCCAGAAAATAGGGATATGAAATTCCTGTTAAATTTCTCTTGAATACTTTTCATCTTCATTTCATCTTCATCTCTGTACTTTTAAGCGTATCCTAACACTCCACCTCCAACTCTCATTCTGCACAGCTTAATCTCTTTATGCAAAACTATCACTCTCAAGAAGATGCCTTTAAACAAAAATATGTTCACAGAGTCACCGTAAAAGCTGTTCTGAAGGAAACTCCCCCAATCGGCGCGAGCGTTGATCCAACTACTGCTATCTGCTATCCCCGACTGTCAATATTTATACTCCATACAAATGTCGTACCGCAATTTATTGACAGTCAATCCTCATTCATTATCCTACACTGTATAATGCAAGAAGCCTCAATAAAAACATTGAATTTATTGAGACTCTACTAAAGAATTTTTCTTTCTCCGTGATAGCCATCTCCGAAACATGGCTGAATAAAAACTTCACTCCCTTATTTAATTAAAAACATTATACCATGATTCGAGCAGATCGTTCATCAGGGAGAGGAGGTCGGGTTGCTTTACATGTTGATGACGAGTTCATTTTAAAAAACCAAGAATGGATGTTTACATTGTCCTACACTGGACCGTATTTTTTACATCCATCTTCATTCTGCTAAAGGTACCACATATTTTGCCTATGTTGACTAGTATAGTACGACAAAAATTATGTATTTCGGCTAAAGCAAACAAATAACAATTTTATTATGATTTACTAGCGCGTTTTATTAGTTAAAATAGTCAATTTACTGTTATTTTCAGCTCTTCTTCTGTGTAAAACCAACGGGTTGGACGACAGAGCTTTATTACCATGTCCCAATTTGGCATACCCCTTTTTTTTTTTTAGTTTGATAAAGTAATTTTCTGTGTAATTTTAATATGTCAACCATGTAAAACTCGTTTAGATTGATCAATGTTATCCCCCGCGTATCCGAGCGAAAGTTTTTGGTGAGATGATTGAGTTTGAGAACTGTGATGGAGTCTGCGGTGGGTCATGTTAGATCGAGTGACGTCGTACAACAGTGATTGCAAATGAAAAGTTCTAACAATTACTTTAATGGCCAGATTTTGGCGAATTGTTTTTTATAGGCTTGATTAATTATTGTATAGGTATCGAAATGGCTGAAGTGCAATGGATATAAGAGGGATTAACGCAAAGAAGATTTTTGTGAAACCAAAATAATTGATTTCTCTCCTTGTTCTATGTGAAAATAATAACCAATCCCCTACTTATTTTTAATGTTGATATTGTTTCGCATTTCCCAGGTATTCGACATTTCATGTGGTGAAAATCATTGGCCTACTGAAGTCCCGGGTCATTCAAAGGATGTCGGAACGATCTACCTTCTCTCCGCTTCAGAACAGCTCAGCTGTAGGACCTCACATTGATAACCGTCTGTACGTTCTGGAAAATCACAGCCAACGTTTCATCATAGGGACGGTCTTTGTGGCCATATCCATCATAGGGAGTATTGGAAACTCACTGGTAATCTTAGCAATAGCTCTTTCCCGAAAACTTAGAAATGCCACCAACTGTTTTGTCGGCAACCTAGCGTGCGCCGATTTACTATCATGCCTATTGCTACCATTCAACGCCATAGCTATGTTAAGTATAACTGGTTGGCATCTGCCGGATTGGATCTGCACCCTCGTTGGGATAGTTAGTATGAACTGCGTGGGTACAAGTGTCCTCATGCTTGCCTTCGTCGCCTTCAACCGTTGGTACCTACTGAGTAAATCAAAAGAGATGTTCCAGAAGTTGTACACCCAGAGGAACATTGCACTGATGATTGTATTCGCATGGTTCTACCCGTTTCTTCTTCTTATGGTGCCTCATTTCAGTGGCTATATCACTCTCGGATACTCCTATGAGTATAAAATATGTGCTGTGGACACTGGAAGTGAACGCGCATATTATTACTGCATAATGGCTGGGCTTCTTATCATCCTACCAGCCTTTGCAGCAATTCTAGTCAGTTATTTCAGGATATATCGTCTTGTAGCGAAACACGAATGGACTATGCAATCCAGGTTGGGCATCGAGGTTTCAGATCATAACAACATGGCTCTCGAAAACGGTGGGTATGTAGGGACTTCTCATCATCCTGCCATTGTTTCGTCTGATGATCCTTCGTCAGAGGTAGTTCCTGATGAAAGGAACACCCAAGCCACACACAGCCGACGAGACTCTGTATCAAATCAGCCAGTCCACACTATTCCACCCCATAACATTCCATGTGATTTACAAAACAAGAATCAGAGTGATCAGACTGTAGAAATTGCTTCTATATCCGCCGACACAAGTACACCAGTAATCATTTTGCAGTCAGATCTTGACTTACCATGCACAAACGCTCAGTCGGATCAAGTTCAACAAGCATGCATTACCCTTCCGGTCACCCAGAGAGAAAGGTTTCCTAAGCAGGTGAGGTGCGAAGACCAAGAAACGACGTTGAACAGGACGACTGTGAGAATCACCAAGAAACTAGCCATCATCATCGTCGTTTACGTCATTTTCATTCTGCCCTTTGGCATTGGGACTTTAATTTTAGCGCCATCCAGTAGACCTGCCATACCTTGGGATTATCTTCTTCTTGTTTTTAATAGTTGCATCAATCCCATCATCTATGCCAGGACCATGAGGTCCTTTCGGGAGGTCATGGGGTGCATAGTAAGGTGTCGTTTTGATAGTATTCCAGATCCAATACACTTCGTTCGGCGTATGAGGCGTCGGCCTTTAATAGTTTAAAGCCGACTTTACTTTTACTTCACTTAAAAATTCTTCACCTTCAGAAAATTTCTCAGAACTTGAAAAAGGCAGTCTGATTTCTCGAAACACAAGTGTAATACAATTAGTGACATTAGTTCATCAGTGTTATCCACAATGATTTTATTACACACGTTACAATTCCTATTGTCGGCTACACCCTTTTCGTGTCGTGAGCGGCAAGTACCACCAAAGAATAAGACAGTTCGGAGATAGTCAATGCGATCATGAGCAGACAAATGTTTATTGATGTATAGATGTCGTGATCGAGTGGATACGTCACCGGACTGTCGATCACAAGGTCCGCAGTTCGAGTCCTGCCGTGGCACGAATGTCATTTGGCAAGGTATTGATCTACATTTGCCACACTCAAACCAGTTGATGGTAAATGGCTACCTGGCAGGAATTAATTCCTTAAAATGCTAGTGCGCCGTAAAGGCAGCCGGGAGCGCCGGGAGTGTCAAGTCTGACAGAAACGGGTGCTATACAAGAACCCGATATCATTTCTACCAATTGTAAAAGTAACTGAGTAAAATACGAAATACTCGGGTAATATCTTTTATGAAATACCTCCACCACATTAGGAGTGATTGTTATAAAATAGACGAAGTGAAACCTCCCCATACAGTCTGTCTAAACCATATGACGTGTGTTTATCATTTTGGCGATCGTAGTATATACCATGTGCTAACTACGAATATGTGTGTCCCTGTTGTGTACAATGTAATGTGTCCCCTCATTTTGTAATAGTTAATTTTCCCATTCACATTAATGGAACTACCTGCCCGATGAAGCCAGTGGCTCGTGACCCCTGAGCACTCAACACTGTGTGGGAGTCAGTTTGTAGTCGACTTCTTTTATGAGACAAATCCAAGCAAACGTTTCCATATATGCGCCCACCGAATGCATTATGTTTCCGGATTCAGGAAAAAGAAATGATAAGTTAAATAATACGTATCTGCAAGGAAAATCCAGTTAACCACATGCCAGCCTGACATATTTTCTCTTGGCGGCATCGAAGATGGTATGAAGGGAATGAGCTAGATATGATCAGGGACTTGATAGAGAAGGACTGGAATCAAGCCGGCGAAACTCTTGTAATTTATTCAACGCATTTGTGGGTTCTAAAGCGTTACAAAGGGATGTGTAACATTCCACTTGGCTTTGAAGTTCCATGCTCCGAACCGCGCTTCCACTGCGGGGACTTTCGGAAGCCAGGCACCAGTTTTACATTTATTACAAAATATTAAATTACCGGCAAAATATCAGTGTAAATCAAAAACGTTATATGGGGATTATATTGGGAATAGTGCATCAAACACATTTTCAAATTTAGAACTCCGTCCTTCCTATAAATTTTGTGCCAGAGTTAAATGAAAAATTACACCCTGACAAAAACTCAATAGTTTAGGATAATGCGCTAATTTGTGCATGTTTTAATGTCCCGTTATTTGATTCATGATTTACAATCTTTAATAACATTAAGTTTACTAATGCGTGTTTTTGCGTGTTTTTGTATTTTTGAAGTTAAAAAAGGGATGAAATTACACAAGTTTGTGTTCACTTGTTCTACTCTTTACACATTCAACAATGGATGAGAAATCATTGAAAGGGACAGCGAACAGTTGCTGTGATACCATTTTCTGATGTAGGAATTCTAAATCCTGAGATTCATGCACGCTTTTATCTCACCATCTGGTCAGCAGTTGCATATTAGCGCATAACTTTTCGGCGGCTTGGAGCATGGGGTCAAAGGAGAGCGGCTTGATTCCAGTCTTTCTCTATGACGTCCCTGATAGGACTCCATCTCTTAAAACTTCTTGGTACGACGTACAACGTCTGTTACTGTCGTCATGGTTTTTAGTGAAATTGCCAAAAAAAAAATGTCTTTTTGGTGTTACTTAACATAAACTCCGAGGTGTTACACCTTCATTCAGCTGCATGACAACAATAACATCAGGTAAACATGACCTGAATTCTGGAGTCATAAAACATTTCCACAGTGATGTAATGATTTGTTATTTAAAAATAAAATTTATTTCTGATATTTATACAGGGTGGCACATATCACCAATTTGGTGGTTTTTCATGAGGCCCTGTTTGGTAATAATAAAACAAATAACAGCATAAAAAACAAAATAGATAAATACACAAGCATATAAACAGGTAAAATACAAATTAATTGGTATCCCCATGAAATAACTGATCATTCAAGAATTATCCTTGATAAGATAATGATAATGATAAGAGTGCTACTCATGCCTATGTGCATTCCCAAATATGTCCATGTTAATGTAAATCCTTCACACATTTCTCTTGTACAGCTGACGTCATGTTTGTAAATGAGATGCAATTTGTTGATGAATCTATATTTGCCTCTTTAATTCACCCGAAACTAACTTTAGAAGCAATATATGTCAAGCAGACCTACTTCGAATGCTGCTTGGCACGTTTTTATCTTGATACATAAATTCCTTTTTCTTTCTTTTTTCTTTTTTTTCTCCTCACTTAAGTGTAAACATTCTCACTTTACTGAAATCGACAGAATATTAAAGAGAAGAAAAGGAAAAGAAAAGGGGAAAGGGAGAGAAAATTATACAACTCCACATACACCATGAATCTACTATACATGACAGCGGCAAAACGTTGAGTAACCATGAACTGGAATAATATGTATACTACGAAACATTTTTCGTATATGATGTAATGATAGAGTATCTCTGCACGATCTGATACAAGGGTAGACGACTATCTAGTAATTTTTGCCTTTATTTTTTAACCAATGCATTTCTTCCATGTATACTATACTTTAATTATCATTTCATATCAAACCATTATCATGTCAATTCGAATGTAAACAAAATTTTCTTTTGTATATTGTGTACAAATGAGTAACGAAATCCGAGTAACACTCGATAAAACGAAAGCACCGACCCGTATTATCTTTCTTTGACCAGATCTCATTTCTCAAATAATCTTCGCGGACAGGGTTAAACATAACCGGATATGGCACTTTGAATGTACATTTTTACAAACTCCATTCTTTGATTTCATGTAAGATGATTTAAACAGGTCTGTTACAAACGATGAACTGAATTATGGGCTCCTAGCTGATTAGTGGATACGCGGTGCTCTTGTTTGAAACTAGCTTGTAAACCGATTCTCCATTTCTGTATAACGCACTCGTCACTATAAAATTGTTAGTTGTGAATGAGATGTGAACTCGTCTAATCAAATTATTTTCCTCTCCTTTCTCGTTTTTCTTCAAAATAATGATGATATTTCTTCTAATTATGCTGACTTTTACACCAGGAAACACCACTCGCCATCTCATATTTCGTTTATTCCTTATATCGCTATAGTTCATGTATTTAATTACCGTATTTATATTCTATCATTTGGCTACGTAAGGGGTAAACAATGTTTAACTCCAGAAAATAGGGATATGAAATTCCTGTTAAATTTCTCTTGAATACTTTTCATCTTCATTTCATCTTCATCTCTGTACTTTTAAGCGTATCCTAACACTCCACCTCCAACTCTCATTCTGCACAGCTTAATCTCTTTATGCAAAACTATCACTCTCAAGAAGATGCCTTTAAACAAAAATATGTTCACAGAGTCACCGTAAAAGCTGTTCTGAAGGAAACTCCCCCAATCGGCGCGAGCGTTGATCCAACTACTGCTATCTGCTATCCCCGACTGTCAATATTTATACTCCATACAAATGTCGTACCGCAATTTATTGACAGTCAATCCTCATTCATTATCCTACACTGTATAATGCAAGAAGCCTCAATAAAAACATTGAATTTATTGAGACTCTACTAAAGAATTTTTCTTTCTCCGTGATAGCCATCTCCGAAACATGGCTGAATAAAAACTTCACTCCCTTATTTAATTAAAAACATTATACCATGATTCGAGCAGATCGTTCATCAGGGAGAGGAGGTCGGGTTGCTTTACATGTTGATGACGAGTTCATTTTTAAAAACCAAGAATGGATGTTTACATTGTCCTACACTGGACCGTATTTTTTACATCCATCTTCATTCTGCTAAAAGTACCACATATTTTGCCTATGTTGACTAGTATAGTACGACAAAAATTATGTATTTCGGCTAAAGCAAACAAATAACAATTTTATTATGATTTACTAGCGCGTTTTATTAGTTAAAATAGTCAATTTACTGTTATTTTCAGCTCTTCTTCTGTGTAAAACCAACGGGTTGGACGACAGAGCTTTATTACCATGTCCCAATTTGGCATACCCCTTTTTTTTTTTTTTAGTTTGATAAAGTAATTTTCTGTGTAATTTTAATTTGTCAACCATGTAAAACTCGTTTAGATTGATCAATGTTATCCCCCGCGTATCCGAGCGAAAGTTTTTGGTGAGATGATTGAGTTTGAGAACTGTGGTGGAGTCTGCGGTGGGTCATGTTAGATCGAGTGACGTCGTACAACAGTGATTGCAAATGAAAAGTTCTAACAATTACTTTAATGGCCAGATTTTGGCGAATTGTTTTTTATAGGCTTGATTAATTATTGTATAGGTATCGAAATGGCTGAAGTGCAATGGATATAAGAGGGATTAACGCAAAGAAGATTTTTGTGAAACCAAAATAATTGATTTCTCTCCTTGTTCTATGTGAAAATAATAACCAATCCCCTACTTATTTTTAATGTTGATATTGTTTCGCATTTCCCAGGTATTCGACATTTCATGTGGTGAAAATCATTGGCCTACTGAAGTCCCGGGTCATTCAAAGGATGTCGGAACGATCTACCTTCTCTCCGCTTCAGAACAGCTCAGCTGTAGGACCTCACATTGATAACCGTCTGTACGTTCTGGAAAATCACAGCCAACGTTTCATCATAGGGACGGTCTTTGTGGCCATATCCATCATAGGGAGTATTGGAAACTCACTGGTAATCTTAGCAATAGCTCTTTCCCGAAAACTTAGAAATGCCACCAACTGTTTTGTCGGCAACCTAGCGTGCGCCGATTTACTATCATGCCAATTGCTACCATTCAACGCCATAGCTATGTTAAGTATAACTGGTTGGCATCTGCCGGATTGGATCTGCACCCTCGTTGGGATAGTTAGTATGAACTGCGTGGGTACAAGTGTCCTCATGCTTGCCTTCGTCGCCTTCAACCGTTGGTACCTACTGAGTAAATCAAAAGAGATGTTCCAGAAGTTGTACACCCAGAGGAACATTGCTCTGATGATTGTATTCGCATGGTTCTACCCGTTTCTTCTTCTTATGGTGCCTCATTTCAGTGGCTATATCACTCTCGGATACTCCTATGAGTATAAAATATGTGCTGTGGACACTGGAAGTGAACGCGCATATTATTACTGCATAATGGCTGGGCTTCTTATCATCCTACCAGCCTTTGCAGCAATTCTAGTCAGTTATTTCAGGATATATCGTCTTGTAGCGAAACACGAATGGACTATGCAATCCAGGTTGGGCATCGAGGTTTCAGATCATAACAACATGGCTCTCGAAAACGGTGGGTATGTAGGGACTTCTCATCATCCTGCCATTGTTTCGTCTGATGATCCTTCGTCAGAGGTAGTTCCTGATGAAAGGAACACCCAAGCCACACACAGCCGACGAGACTCTGTATCAAATCAGCCAGTCCACACTATTCCACCCCATAACATTCCATGTGATTTACAAAACAAGAATCAGAGTGATCAGACTGTAGAAATTGCTTCTATATCCGCCGACACAAGTACACCAGTAATCATTTTGCAGTCAGATCTTGACTTACCATGCACAAACGCTCAGTCGGATCAAGTTCAACAAGCATGCATTACCCTTCCGGTCACCCAGAGAGAAAGGTTTCCTAAGCAGGTGAGGTGCGAAGACCAAGAAACGACGTTGAACAGGACGACTGTGAGAATCACCAAGAAACTAGCCATCATCATCGTCGTTTACGTCATTTTCATTCTGCCCTTTGGCATTGGGACTTTAATTTTAGCGCCATCCAGTAGACCTGCCATACCTTGGGATTATCTTCTTCTTGTTTTTAATAGTTGCATCAATCCCATCATCTATGCCAGGACCATGAGGTCCTTTCGGGAGGTCATGGGGTGCATAGTAAGGTGTCGTTTTGATAGTATTCCAGATCCAATACACTTCGTTCGGCGTATGAGGCGTCGGCCTTTAATAGTTTAAAGCCGACTTTACTTTTACTTCACTTAAAAATTCTTCACCTTCAGAAAATTTCTCAGAACTTGAAAAAGGCAGTCTGATTTCTCGAAACACAAGTGTAATACAATTAGTGACATTAGTTCATCAGTGTTATCCACAATGATTTTATTACACACGTTACAATTCCTATTGTCGGCTACACCCTTTTCGTGTCGTGAGCGGCAAGTACCACCAAAGAATAAGACAGTTCGGAGATAGTCAATGCGATCATGAGCAGACAAATGTTTATTTATGTATAGATGTCGTGATCGAGTGGATACGTCACCGGACTGTCGATCACAAGGTCCGCAGTTCGAGTCCTGCCGTGGCACGAATGTCATTTGGCAAGGTATTGATCTACATTTGCCACACTCAAACCAGTTGATGGTAAATGGCTACCTGGCAGGAATTAATTCCTTAAAATGCTAGTGCGCCGTAAAGGCAGCCGGGAGCGCCGGGAGTGTCAAGTCTGACAGAAACGGGTGCTATACAAGAACCCGATATCATTTCTACCAATTGTAAAAGTAACTGAGTAAAATACGAAATACTCGGGTAATATCTTTTATGAAATACCTCCACCACATTAGGAGTGATTGTTATAAAATAGACGAAGTGAAACCTCCCCATACAGTCTGTCTAAACCATATGACGTGTGTTTATCATTTTGGCGATCGTAGTATATACCATGTGCTAACTACGAATATGTGTGTCCCTGTTGTGTACAATGTAATGTGTCCCCTCATTTTGTAATAGTTAATTTTCCCATTCACATTAATGGAACTACCTGCCCGATGAAGCCAGTGGCTCGTGACCCCTGAGCACTCAACACTGTGTGGGAGTCAGTTTGTAGTCGACTTCTTTTATGAGACAAATCCAAGCAAACGTTTCCATATATGCGCCCACCGAATGCATTATGTTTCCGGATTCAGGAAAAAGAAATGATAAGTTAAATAATACGTATCTGCAAGGAAAATCCAGTTAACCACATGCCAGCCTGACATATTTTCTCTTGGCGGCATCGAAGATGGTATGAAGGGAATGAGCTAGATATGATCAGGGACTTGATAGAGAAGGACTGGAATCAAGCCGGCGAAACTCTTGTAATTTATTCAACGCATTTGTGGGTTCTAAAGCGTTACAAAGGGATGTGTAACATTCCACTTGGCTTTGAAGTTCCATGCTCCGAACCGCGCTTCCACTGCGGGGACTTTCGGAAGCCAGGCACCAGTTTTACATTTATTACAAAATATTAAATTACCGGCAAAATTTCAGTGTAAATCAAAAACGTTATATGGGGATTATATTGGGAATAGTGCATCAAACACATTTTCAAATTTAGAACTCCGTCCTTCCTATAAATTTTGTGCCAGAGTTAAATGAAAAATTACACCCTGACAAAGACTCAATAGTTTAGGATAATGCGCTAATTTGTGCATGTTTTAATGTCCCGTTATTTGATTCATGATTTACAATCTTCAATAACATTAAGTTTACTAATGCGTGTTTTTGCGTGTTTTTGTATTTTTGAAGTTAAAAAAGGGATGAAATTACACAAGTTTGTGTTCACTTGTTCTACTCTTTACACATTCAACAATGGATGAGAAATCATTGAAAGGGACAGCGAACAGTTGCTGTGATACCATTTTCTGATGTAGGAATTCTAAATCCTGAGATTCATGCACGCTTTTATCTCACCATCTGGTCAGCAGTTGCATATTAGCGCATAACTTTTCGGCGGCTTGGAGCATGGGGTCAAAGGAGAGCGGCTTGATTCCAGTCTTTCTCTATGACGTCCCTGATAGGACTCCATCTCTTAAAACTTCTTGGTACGACGTACAACGTCTGTTACTGTCGTCATGGTTTTTAGTGAAATTGCCAAAAAAAAAATGTCTTTTTGGTGTTACTTAACATAAACTCCGAGGTGTTACACCTTCATTCAGCTGCATGACAACAATAACATCAGGTAAACATGACCTGAATTCTGGAGTCATAAAACATTTCCACAGTGATGTAATGATTTGTTATTTAAAAATAAAATTTATTTCTGATATTTATACAGGGTGGCACATATCACCAATTTGGTGGTTTTTCATGAGGCCCTGTTTGGTAATAATAAAACAAATAACAGCATAAAAAACAAAATAGATAAATACACAAGCATATAAACAGGTAAAATACAAATTAATTGGTATCCCCATGAAATAACTGATCATTCAAGAATTATCCTTGATAAGATAATGATAATGATAAGAGTGCTACTCATGCCTATGTGCATTCCCAAATATGTCCATGTTAATGTAAATCCTTCACACATTTCTCTTGTACAGCTGACGTCATGTTTGTAAATGAGATGCAATTTGTTGATGAATCTATATTTGCCTCTTTAATTCACCCGAAACTAACTTTAGAAGCAATATATGTCAAGCAGACCTACTTCGAATGCTGCTTGGCACGTTTTTATCTTGATACATAAATTCCTTTTTCTTTCTTTTTTCTTTTTTTTCTCCTCACTTAAGTGTAAACATTCTCACTTTACTGAAATCGACAGAATATTAAAGAGAAGAAAAGGAAAAGAAAAGGGGAAAGGGAGAGAAAATTATACAACTCCACATACACCATGAATCTACTATACATGACAGCGGCAAAACGTTGAGTAACCATGAACTGGAATAATATGTATACTACGAAACATTTTTCGTATATGATGTAATGATAGAGTATCTCTGCACGATCTGATACAAGGGTAGACGACTATCTAGTAATTTTTGCCTTTATTTTTTAACCAATGCATTTCTTCCATGTATACTATACTTTAATTATCATTTCATATCAAACCATTATCATGTCAATTCGAATGTAAACAAAATTTTCTTTTGTATATTGTGTACAAATGAGTAACGAAATCCGAGTAACACTCGATAAAACGAAAGCACCGACCCGTATTATCTTTCTTTGACCAGATCTCATTTCTCAAATAATCTTCGCGGACAGGGTTAAACATAACCGGATATGGCACTTTGAATGTACATTTTTACAAACTCCATTCTTTGATTTCATGTAAGATGATTTAAACAGGTCTGTTACAAACGATGAACTGAATTATGGGCTCCTAGCTGATTAGTGGATACGCGGTGCTCTTGTTTGAAACTAGCTTGTAATCCGATTCTCCATTTCTGTATAACGCACTCGTCACTATAAAATTGTTAGTTGTGAATGAGATGTGAACTCGTCTAATCAAATTATTTTCCTCTCCTTTCTCGTTTTTCTTCAAAATAATGATGATATTTCTTCTAATTATGCTGACTTTTACACCAGGAAACACCACTCGCCATCTCATATTTCGTTTATTCCTTATATCGCTATAGTTCATGTATTTAATTACCGTATTTATATTCTATCATTTGGCTACGTAAGGGGTAAACAATGTTTAACTCCAGAAAATAGGGATATGAAATTCCTGTTAAATTTCTCTTGAATACTTTTCATCTTCATTTCATCTTCATCTCTGTACTTTTAAGCGTATCCTAACACTCCACCTCCAACTCTCATTCTGCACAGCTTAATCTCTTTATGCAAAACTATCACTCTCAAGAAGATGCCTTTAAACAAAAATATGTTCACAGAGTCACCGTAAAAGCTGTTCTGAAGGAAACTCCCCCAATCGGCGCGAGCGTTGATCCAACTACTGCTATCTGCTATCCCCGACTGTCAATATTTATACTCCATACAAATGTCGTACCGCAATTTATTGACAGTCAATCCTCATTCATTATCCTACACTGTATAATGCAAGAAGCCTCAATAAAAACATTGAATTTATTGAGACTCTACTAAAGAATTTTTCTTTCTCCGTGATAGCCATCTCCGAAACATGGCTGAATAAAAACTTCACTCCCTTATTTAATTAAAAACATTATACCATGATTCGAGCAGATCGTTCATCAGGGAGAGGAGGTCGGGTTGCTTTACATGTTGATGACGAGTTCATTTTTAAAAACCAAGAATGGATGTTTACATTGTCCTACACTGGACCGTATTTTTTACATCCATCTTCATTCTGCTAAAAGTACCACATATTTTGCCTATGTTGACTAGTATAGTACGACAAAAATTATGTATTTCGGCTAAAGCAAACAAATAACAATTTTATTATGATTTACTAGCGCGTTTTATTAGTTAAAATAGTCAATTTACTGTTATTTTCAGCTCTTCTTCTGTGTAAAACCAACGGGTTGGACGACAGAGCTTTATTACCATGTCCCAATTTGGCATACCCCTTTTTTTTTTTTTAGTTTGATAAAGTAATTTTCTGTGTAATTTTAATTTGTCAACCATGTAAAACTCGTTTAGATTGATCAATGTTATCCCCCGCGTATCCGAGCGAAAGTTTTTGGTGAGATGATTGAGTTTGAGAACTGTGGTGGAGTCTGCGGTGGGTCATGTTAGATCGAGTGACGTCGTACAACAGTGATTGCAAATGAAAAGTTCTAACAATTACTTTAATGGCCAGATTTTGGCGAATTGTTTTTTATAGGCTTGATTAATTATTGTATAGGTATCGAAATAGCTGAAGTGCAATGGATATAAGAGGGATTAACGCAAAGAAGATTTTTGTGAAACCAAAATAATTGATTTCTCTCCTTGTTCTATGTGAAAATAATAACCAATCCCCTACTTATTTTTAATGTTGATATTGTTTCGCATTTCCCAGGTATTCGACATTTCATGTGGTGAAAATCATTGGCCTACTGAAGTCCCGGGTCATTCAAAGGATGTCGGAACGATCTACCTTCTCTCCGCTTCAGAACAGCTCAGCTGTAGGACCTCACATTGATAACCGTCTGTACGTTCTGGAAAATCACAGCCAACGTTTCATCATAGGGACGGTCTTTGTGGCCATATCCATCATAGGGAGTATTGGAAACTCACTGGTAATCTTAGCAATAGCTCTTTCCCGAAAACTTAGAAATGCCACCAACTGTTTTGTCGGCAACCTAGCGTGCGCCGATTTACTATCATGCCTATTGCTACCATTCAACGCCATAGCTATGTTAAGTATAACTGGTTGGCATCTGCCGGATTGGATCTGCACCCTCGTTGGGATAGTTAGTATGAACTGCGTGGGTACAAGTGTCCTCATGCTTGCCTTCGTCGCCTTCAACCGTTGGTACCTACTGAGTAAATCAAAAGAGATGTTCCAGAAGTTGTACACCCAGAGGAACATTGCACTGATGATTGTATTCGCATGGTTCTACCCGTTTCTTCTTCTTATGGTGCCTCATTTCAGTGGCTATATCACTCTCGGATACTCCTATGAGTATAAAATATGTGCTGTGGACACTGGAAGTGAACGCGCATATTATTACTGCATAATGGCTGGGCTTCTTATCATCCTACCAGCCTTTGCAGCAATTCTAGTCAGTTATTTCAGGATATATCGTCTTGTAGCGAAACACGAATGGACTATGCAATCCAGGTTGGGCATCGAGGTTTCAGATCATAACAACATGGCTCTCGAAAACGGTGGGTATGTAGGGACTTCTCATCATCCTGCCATTGTTTCGTCTGATGATCCTTCGTCAGAGGTAGTTCCTGATGAAAGGAACACCCAAGCCACACACAGCCGACGAGACTCTGTATCAAATCAGCCAGTCCACACTATTCCACCCCATAACATTCCATGTGATTTACAAAACAAGAATCAGAGTGATCAGACTGTAGAAATTGCTTCTATATCCGCCGACACAAGTACACCAGTAATCATTTTGCAGTCAGATCTTGACTTACCATGCACAAACGCTCAGTCGGATCAAGTTCAACAAGCATGCATTACCCTTCCGGTCACCCAGAGAGAAAGGTTTCCTAAGCAGGTGAGGTGCGAAGACCAAGAAACGACGTTGAACAGGACGACTGTGAGAATCACCAAGAAACTAGCCATCATCATCGTCGTTTACGTCATTTTCATTCTGCCCTTTGGCATTGGGACTTTAATTTTAGCGCCATCCAGTAGACCTGCCATACCTTGGGATTATCTTCTTCTTGTTTTTAATAGTTGCATCAATCCCATCATCTATGCCAGGACCATGAGGTCCTTTCGGGAGGTCATGGGGTGCATAGTAAGGTGTCGTTTTGATAGTATTCCAGATCCAATACACTTCGTTCGGCGTATGAGGCGTCGGCCTTTAATAGTTTAAAGCCGACTTTACTTTTACTTCACTTAAAAATTCTTCACCTTCAGAAAATTTCTCAGAACTTGAAAAAGGCAGTCTGATTTCTCGAAACACAAGTGTAATACAATTAGTGACATTAGTTCATCAGTGTTATCCACAATGATTTTATTACACACGTTACAATTCCTATTGTCGGCTACACCCTTTTCGTGTCGTGAGCGGCAAGTACCACCAAAGAATAAGACAGTTCGGAGATAGTCAATGCGATCATGAGCAGACAAATGTTTATTTATGTATAGATGTCGTGATCGAGTGGATACGTCACCGGACTGTCGATCACAAGGTCCGCAGTTCGAGTCCTGCCGTGGCACGAATGTCATTTGGCAAGGTATTGATCTACATTTGCCACACTCAAACCAGTTGATGGTAAATGGCTACCTGGCAGGAATTAATTCCTTAAAATGCTAGTGCGCCGTAAAGGCAGCCGGGAGCGCCGGGAGTGTCAAGTCTGACAGAAACGGGTGCTATACAAGAACCCGATATCATTTCTACCAATTGTAAAAGTAACTGAGTAAAATACGAAATACTCGGGTAATATCTTTTATGAAATACCTCCACCACATTAGGAGTGATTGTTATAAAATAGACGAAGTGAAACCTCCCCATACAGTCTGTCTAAACCATATGACGTGTGTTTATCATTTTGGCGATCGTAGTATATACCATGTGCTAACTACGAATATGTGTGTCCCTGTTGTGTACAATGTAATGTGTCCCCTCATTTTGTAATAGTTAATTTTCCCATTCACATTAATGGAACTACCTGCCCGATGAAGCCAGTGGCTCGTGACCCCTGAGCACTCAACACTGTGTGGGAGTCAGTTTGTAGTCGACTTCTTTTATGAGACAAATCCAAGCAAACGTTTCCATATATGCGCCCACCGAATGCATTATGTTTCCGGATTCAGGAAAAAGAAATGATAAGTTAAATAATACGTATCTGCAAGGAAAATCCAGTTAACCACATGCCAGCCTGACATATTTTCTCTTGGCGGCATCGAAGATGGTATGAAGGGAATGAGCTAGATATGATCAGGGACTTGATAGAGAAGGACTGGAATCAAGCCGGCGAAACTCTTGTAATTTATTCAACGCATTTGTGGGTTCTAAAGCGTTACAAAGGGATGTGTAACATTCCACTTGGCTTTGAAGTTCCATGCTCCGAACCGCGCTTCCACTGCGGGGACTTTCGGAAGCCAGGCACCAGTTTTACATTTATTACAAAATATTAAATTACCGGCAAAATTTCAGTGTAAATCAAAAACGTTATATGGGGATTATATTGGGAATAGTGCATCAAACACATTTTCAAATTTAGAACTCCGTCCTTCCTATAAATTTTGTGCCAGAGTTAAATGAAAAATTACACCCTGACAAAGACTCAATAGTTTAGGATAATGCGCTAATTTGTGCATGTTTTAATGTCCCGTTATTTGATTCATGATTTACAATCTTCAATAACATTAAGTTTACTAATGCGTGTTTTTGCGTGTTTTTGTATTTTTGAAGTTAAAAAAGGGATGAAATTACACAAGTTTGTGTTCACTTGTTCTACTCTTTACACATTCAACAATGGATGAGAAATCATTGAAAGGGACAGCGAACAGTTGCTGTGATACCATTTTCTGATGTAGGAATTCTAAATCCTGAGATTCATGCACGCTTTTATCTCACCATCTGGTCAGCAGTTGCATATTAGCGCATAACTTTTCGGCGGCTTGGAGCATGGGGTCAAAGGAGAGCGGCTTGATTCCAGTCTTTCTCTATGACGTCCCTGATAGGACTCCATCTCTTAAAACTTCTTGGTACGACGTACAACGTCTGTTACTGTCGTCATGGTTTTTAGTGAAATTGCCAAAAAAAAAATGTCTTTTTGGTGTTACTTAACATAAACTCCGAGGTGTTACACCTTCATTCAGCTGCATGACAACAATAACATCAGGTAAACATGACCTGAATTCTGGAGTCATAAAACATTTCCACAGTGATGTAATGATTTGTTATTTAAAAATAAAATTTATTTCTGATATTTATACAGGGTGGCACATATCACCAATTTGGTGGTTTTTCATGAGGCCCTGTTTGGTAATAATAAAACAAATAACAGCATAAAAAACAAAATAGATAAATACACAAGCATATAAACAGGTAAAATACAAATTAATTGGTATCCCCATGAAATAACTGATCATTCAAGAATTATCCTTGATAAGATAATGATAATGATAAGAGTGCTACTCA
Organism: Strongylocentrotus droebachiensis; assembly: GCA_035222895.1. NCBI lineage: Eukaryota > Metazoa > Echinodermata > Echinoidea > Camarodonta > Strongylocentrotidae > Strongylocentrotus > Strongylocentrotus droebachiensis. The sequence goes on from JAVYIG010007144.1 coordinate 52,310, forward strand.
TGCCTATGTGCATTCCCAAATATGTCCATGTTAATGTAAATCCTTCACACATTTCTCTTGTACAGCTGACGTCATGTTTGTAAATGAGATGCAATTTGTTGATGAATCTATATTTGCCTCTTTAATTCACCCGAAACTAACTTTAGAAGCAATATATGTCAAGCAGACCTACTTCGAATGCTGCTTGGCACGTTTTTATCTTGATACATAAATTCCTTTTTCTTTCTTTTTTCTTTTTTTTCTCCTCACTTAAGTGTAAACATTCTCACTTTACTGAAATCGACAGAATATTAAAGAGAAGAAAAGGAAAAGAAAAGGGGAAAGGGAGAAAAAATTATACAACTCCACATACACCATGAATCTACTATACATGACAGCGGCAAAACGTTGAGTAACCATGAACTGGAATAATATGTATACTACGAAACATTTTTCGTATATGATGTAATGATAGAGTATCTCTGCACGATCTGATACAAGGGTAGACGACTATCTAGTAATTTTTGCCTTTATTTTTTAACCAATGCATTTCTTCCATGTATACTATACTTTAATTATCATTTCATATCAAACCATTATCATGTCAATTCGAATGTAAACAAAATTTTCTTTTGTATATTGTGTACAAATGAGTAACGAAATCCGAGTAACACTCGATAAAACGAAAGCACCGACCCGTATTATCTTTCTTTGACCAGATCTCATTTCTCAAATAATCTTCGCGGACAGGGTTAAACATAACCGGATATGGCACTTTGAATGTACATTTTTACAAACTCCATTCTTTGATTTCATGTAAGATGATTTAAACAGGTCTGTTACAAACGATGAACTGAATTATGGGCTCCTAGCTGATTAGTGGATACGCGGTGCTCTTGTTTGAAACTAGCTTGTAATCCGATTCTCCATTTCTGTATAACGCACTCGTCACTATAAAATTGTTAGTTGTGAATGAGATGTGAACTCGTCTAATCAAATTATTTTCCTCTCCTTTCTCGTTTTTCTTCAAAATAATGATAATATTTCTTCTAATTATGCTGACTTTTACACCAGGAAACACCACTCGCCATCTCATATTTCGTTTATTCCTTATATCGCTATAGTTCATGTATTTAATTACCGTATTTATATTCTATCATTTGGCTACGTAAGGGGTAAACAATGTTTAACTCCAGAAAATAGGGATATGAAATTCCTGTTAAATTTCTCTTGAATACTTTTCATCTTCATTTCATCTTCATCTCTGTACTTTTAAGCGTATCCTAACACTCCACCTCCAACTCTCATTCTGCACAGCTTAATCTCTTTATGCAAAACTATCACTCTCAAGAAGATGCCTTTAAACAAAAATATGTTCACAGAGTCACCGTAAAAGCTGTTCTGAAGGAAACTCCCCCAATCGGCGCGAGCGTTGATCCAACTACTGCTATCTGCTATCCCCGACTGTCAATATTTATACTCCATACAAATGTCGTACCGCAATTTATTGACAGTCAATCCTCATTCATTATCCTACACTGTATAATGCAAGAAGCCTCAATAAAAACATTGAATTTATTGAGACTCTACTAAAGAATTTTTCTTTCTCCGTGATAGCCATCTCCGAAACATGGCTGAATAAAAACTTCCCTCCCATATTTAATTAAAAACATTATACCATGATTCGAGCAGATCGTTCATCAGGGAGAGGAGGTCGGGTTGCTTTTCATGTTTATGACGAGTTCATTTTTAAAAACCAAGAGTGGATGTTTACATTGTCGGTAACTTCTTATCAAAACGTTTGGAGCGAAATGGACTGTATTTTTTTTACATCCATCTCCATTCTGCTAAAAGTACCACATATTTTTCCTAGGCTGACTAGTATAGTACGACAAAAATTATGTATTTCGGCTAAAGCAAACAAATTACAATTTTATTATGATTTACTATCGCGTTTTATTCGTTAAAATAGTCAATTTACTGTTATTTTCAGCTCGTTTTCTGTGTAAAACCAACGGGTTGGACGACAGAGCTTTATTACCATGTCACAATTTGGCATACCACCTTCTTCTATTTTTTTTAGTTTGATAGAGTAATTTTCTGTGTAATTTTAATTTTTCAACCATGTAAAACTCGTTTAGATTGATCAATGTTATCCCCCGCGAATCCGAGCGAAAGTTTTTGGTGAGATGATTGGGTTTGAGAACTGTGGTGGAGTCTGCGGTGGGTCATGTTAGATCGAGTGACGTCGTACAACAGTGTTTGCAAATGAAAAGTTCTAACAATTCCTTTGATGGCCAGATTTTGGCGAATTGTTTTTAATAGGCTCGATTAATTATAGTATAGTTATCGAAATGGCACTGGACATAAGAGGGATTAACGCAAAGAAGATTTTTGTGAAACCAAAATAATTAATTTCTCTCCTTGTTCTATGTGAAAATAATAACCAATCCCCTACTTATTTTTAATGTTGATATTGTTTCGCATTTCCCAGGTATTCGACATTTCATGTGGTGAAAATCATCGGCCTACTGAAGTCCCGGGCCATTCAAAGGATGTCGGAACAATCTACCTTCTCTCCGCTTCAGAACAGCTCAGCTGTAGGACCTCACATTGATAACCGTCTGTACGTTCTGGAAAATCACAGCCAACGTTTCATCATAGGTACGGTCTTTGTGGCCATATCCATCATAGGGATTATCGGAAACTCACTGGTAATCTTAGCAATAGCTCTTTCCCGAAAACTTAGAAATGCCACCAACTGTTTTGTCGGCAACCTAGCGTGCGCCGATTTACTATCATGCCTATTGCTACCATTCAACGCCATAGCTATGTTAAGTATAACCGGTTGGCATCTGCCGGATTGGATCTGCAACCTCGTTGGGACAGTTATTATGAGCTGCTTGGGTGCAAGTGTCCTCACGCTTGCCTTCACCGCTTTCAACCGTTGGTACCTACTGAGTAGATCAAAAGAGATGTTCCAGAAGTTGTACACCCAGAGGAACATTGCACTGATGATTGTATTCGCATGGTTCTACCCGTTTCTTCTTATTGGGGTGCCTCATTTCAGTGGATATATCACTCTCGGATACTCCTATGAGTATAAACTATGTGCTGTGGACACTGGAAGTGAACGCGCATATTATTACTGCATGATGGCTGGGCTTCTTGTCATCCTACCAGCCTTTGCAGCAATTCTAGTAATTTATTTCAGGATATATCGTCTTGTAGCGAAACACGAATGGACTATGCAATCCAGGTTGGGCATCGAAGTTTCACATCATACCAACATGGCTCTCGAAAACGGCGGGTATGAAGGGACTTCTCATCATCCTGCCATTGCTTCGTCCGATGATCCTTTGTCAGAGGTAGTTCCTGATGACGGGAACACCCAAGCCACACACAGCCGACGAGACTCTGCATCAAATCAGCAAGTCCACACTATTCCACCCCGGAACTTTCCATGTGATTTACAAACCAAGAATCAGAGTGATCAGAATGTAGAAGTTGCTTCTATATCCGCCTACACAAATGCACCAGTAATCATTTTGCCGTCAGATCTTGACCCACCATGCACAAACGCTCAGTCGGATCAGGTTCAACAAGGATGCATTACCCTCCCGGTCACACAGAGAGGAAGGTTTACAAAGCAAGATAGATGCGAAGAACAAGAAACGACGTTGAACAGGACGACTGTGAGAATCACAAAGAAACTAGCCATCATCATCGTCGTTTACGTCATTTTCATTCTTCCCTTTGGCATTGGGACTTTAATTTTAGCGCCATCCAGTAGACCTGCCATACCTTGGAGTTATCTTCTTCTTGTTTTTAATAGTTGCCTCAATCCAATCATCTATGCCAGGACCATGAGGTCCTTTCGGGAGGTCATGGGGTGCATAGTACGGTGTCGTTTCAATAGAATTCCAGACCCAATAAACTTCGTTCGGCGTATGAGGCGTCGGCCTTTAATAGTTTAAAGCCGACTTTACTTTTACTTCACTTAAAAAAAAATTACCTTCGGAAAATTTCTCAGAACTTGAAAAAGGCAGTCTGATTTCTCGAAACGCAAGAGTAATACAATTAGTGACAATGATTCTTCAGTGTAATCCGCAATGAACTTATTACACAAGTTACAATTCCTATTCCTATTGTCGGCTACACCCTTTTCGTGTCGTGGGCGGCAAGTACCACCAAAGGATAACACAGTTCGGAGATATGCAATGCGATCATGAGCAGACAAATGTTTATTTATGTATAGATATCGTGGTCGAGTGGAAACGTCTATCGGTGCAGAGTTAGCCTCTAATTTTCATGATCCTCCACATTCAATAAATGATGATGAAGTTCGTGTTAAGAATGATGCTAAGTTTACGTTTCATTTAGTCACTGAAAATGATGTTCGAAAAGAACTAATGAAATTGAAAGATAATACTTCTGTGGGTTTAGATGGGATTTCTTCCAAAATTTTGAAAATGTGTGCTCCTGTTATTGTTCCATATCTTACTCACATAATTAATAGATCATTCCTCGAGTATAAGTTTCCAAATCAATGGAAGAGGTCAAAAGTCATTCCCATTCATAAATCTGGCAACAAAAATTCCCCAAATAACTTTCGTCCTATCTCAATACTACCTACGGTATCAAAATTGCTGGAAAGATTTGTTCAGCGGCAATTAGTTTCTTTTTTAGAAGAAAACAAACTTTTATCAGCAGAACAATTTGGCTTTAGAAGTAAACACTCAACAATAACGTCTTTGGTTAAAATTACAGATAGATGGATGAACGCTGTTGATCAGGGAAAATATACAGGAGCAGTATTTATTGATCTAAAAAAGCTTTCGATTGCGTTGATCCTGACTTGCTCCTCGAAAAGCTACGTAATATTGGTATAGCTGAAGAATGTTTGCCATGGTTTAATGATTATTTACATAACAGGTTTATTTCCACTTCTTTTGGTTCAACTCTTTCATCTCATTTGCCCATTTCTTTTGGTGTACCGCAGGGTTCCATTTTGGGGCCTTTGCTTTTCATTATTTTCGTTAACGATTTAACTCAGTATACACATTATTGTTCCATTCAACTTTACGCTGACGATACTGTTCTTTATTTTTCAGATTTTAATGTGGAAAGTGTTCAAAATAAACTAAATCATGACTTGTCATATATTTATAAATGGATGTGCAATAATAAGTTAAAGAAAAGGTTGAGTTCTGGGAAGAGGTGAAAAATAATTTGTGAGCGTTACTCATTCTTATTATGCAAGTGTGGAAGAACATCAGATAAGACATGTTCCCTGAAAAGCATGGCTCTTCAAATGCCTTCATATTCTAAATATGCATGTAACATCGTAAAAATCGGGGGGCCGGCTTTTTACGCCACGTGTTCGTGTAGTCCCATATACATCTTTCTGTGTACAGTGTTTGTAACTTTACCAAGACTTGGCCAAATTTCTTATCATTTTGATGATTCCAGAACCTTGCAATACACACAAATTCTTATATGCTAGATGATCAACCTTTTCTGATCGATTACACACCGTTTCTTTCACAATGCAATCGCATGACCAGAACTCAACTTCATCTATAACACTGAATTTTGATAAGACTGTATCCTTACTCATAGACTCTAGACATATGTTAAGTAAATGTAATAAATTAAATGTATATATAAATAATATTGCAATACAACAGACTGACAGTGTAAAATATCTCGGGTTCATTATCGACAGCAAACTTAAGTGGGATGTCCATATAGATAAATTATGTAAGAGGGTTGGAAACCTAGTAAAATATTTGGCTAGACTACGTTATTTTATTAATGAGACGAATTTGAACTTGATCTACAAAGCAATTATTTTACCCCTTTTTGACTATGCAGACATTTTAATCGATTCATGTGATAAAAAATATATTAAGAAACTGCAAACTCTCCAAAATCGCGCGGGCAGAATAATAATGAAAGTTAATCCATATGAACACATCTCTAACGCACAAAATCATTCACTCTTAAAATGGTCATCTCTCGAATCCAGGCGTAAGAAAAATCTAAATGTATTTGTCTATAAATCAGTCCATAATATGTTATCTCCCAGTATGAATGAAATGTTTCAACCCCCTGGCCCCTTCTCATATTTATTCCCTCCGCAATTCCGGTAACTTTGTTCTCCCTAAACCTAGAACTGAATATTGTCGCAGAACTACCCAATACAGAAGCTCAATTCAATATAATACTCTTCCTCCTACCACTAGATTACTTCAAACTGTTCACACATTCAAAAAGTATTTAAACAATACTATTCCAGACTTCTTGTAGCTGTATCTTTTTTTTTTTTTTTTTTTTTTTTTTTTTAAATATATAATTTACTTGTTTAGCTTTCTTTCTGTATATATATCGTAAATATTTCTTTGCTGTTTTTTGTTTTACCCGAATTTGCTCCTATCATTATTGTAAGTTCTTATTTTGCTGTAAGTTTTCCTTACTTTTGTAATATCTTTTTTCATGTTTTCTATGTCTATAGGGACCCCTCTGTAAACCAGCATTGTTATGCTAACATGCAACGCTGAGTAGGGCCACCCCTCCGTCTTTCTTTTTTATAAGTGTGTCTTTATGATTGTAAATATATGTTGATGTATTTTTAAATGACGGAAAATAAATACAATACAATACAATACATCGAACTGTTGATCACAAGGTCCGCAGTTCGAGTCCCGCCGTGGCACGAATGTCATTTGGCAAGACATTGATCTACATTTGCCACACTCAACCCAGTTGATGGTAAATGGCTACCTGGCAGAAATTAATTCCTTAAAATGCTAGTGCGCCGTAAAGGCAGCCGTGCTAAAGCCAGGGTAGCAATCGGGAGCGCTGGAAGGCGTTATTTTTTTCGGCGGCACAGATTGGGGTTAGGTGCGTGTTGAGCCTATGGGAAAGTTTAGGGTTAGGGTTAGGGTTAAAGCTAGACCTCTTTTTTAAAAAAAAAGCCCCAATCTGTGCCGCAGAAAAAAATGACGCCGCCGGGAGTGTCAAGTCTGACAGAAACGGGTGCTATATAAGAACCCGATATCATTTCTACCAATTGTAAAAGTAACTGAGTAAAATACGAAATACTCGGGCAATATCTTTTATGAAATACCTCCACCACATCAGAAGTGGTTGTTATAAAAATAGACGAAGTGAAACCTTCCCATACAGTCTGTCTAAACCATATGTGTGTGTTTATCATTTTGGCGATCGTAGTATATACCATGTGCTAACTACGAATTTGTTTTTCAGAGAGTAAACAAGCCATTTAAATAATATTTTTTTGGTGTATATTATGAGTAACCCGTTCGATTTTTACCAATGTTATGCCTCCGCCCACCGAATGCATTATGTTTCCGGATTCAGAAAAAAAGAAATGATAAGTTGAATAACTACTACCCAAGGTTCCATCTTCCAGCCCACATGCGTTTGAACAGTTCAAAAGAATATACGTGACAGAGAAAATTGTATTTTTTAAAATATTTATTTATCTATTCATTTATTGGTCCATAAGAAATGACCAGCAGCACAGGCTGAAGAATATTTCAATATATATAATATTTTCATATACATAGCATGTACAAAATAAATAAAGTATAAACAAAATGAAAGAAACAAGCTATGACTCATTGCATCATGACGCCTACACACGTGATATCAAAGAGATAAGGAAGGAGAAATAAAGGTACAGAGGGAGTGAGCTGAGGAGAGGGAGAGAGCGAAAGTGAGTGAGAGAGAGAGAGAGAGAGTGGGAAAAAAAAGGGGGGGGGGAGGATATTAAACTGTTTGATCATGTAAATAATTATTTACACGCTGCTAGTTTGATCATACTCAAAGGATATGAATGAATTAGATATACCTTTAACAATTTCATGCGATGCCATCCCTAATAACTTTCGTACTTGCTCAACTACATCCGCATTTTAAAAACTTCTCATCCTTAAATATGAATGCATTACATCATTCGTAGTTATTTTGATGTTATAAATCTATATAATGATACTGTACTTGTTTTATGTATTTTCTGTTGTGGTAGATACATGTTAAAAGTAAAACTGTGAATATTTTTGCAAACTATTAACATTTTTCTTTGAGGGAATTTACACCACAAGACCTCTTAGGCTTTATTCTTATTATCTCTTTACATTGTCCAATAATATTTGCAGGTTATTCAACATTTTAATTTAATTTGTATTTGTGTATTTGCATCGAAATTGTTATTGTTTATATGTTTATTTTTGTGTTTTGTATATAATAATAAAATTAAATAAATAAAACAGCAGCGAGACTGACATTAGACCAAGAATAAACTAAAAACAATCATTAAATTACACCGAACCTGCTGGGTGGCCAGGAACCAGTAGGTCTGGATTCGATCTGCTGTTGGTCTCGTCAGTGTGACCGGGGTTTTATAAATCCTATATGTTTCTTATCTGGAGGGAGAACTGCAAATGTTTGAAAAGTAGAATGTAATCAATGGGATAAAGAGTACCGAAACGCTAAAGTCATATTTGCTCGTCGTCCAGGTCACTTGTTTGAAACAGAAAATCCTGTGCATGAGATTCACCGCGAAATCGCTCAAGTAACGGGCTGGAGCAGGGCAAATTTATAATAAATAAAACAGCAGCGAGACTGACATTAGACCAAGAAAAGTCTGAACAAATCATTACACCGAACCTGCTGAGTGGCCAGGAACCAGTCGGTCTGGATTCGATCTGCTGTTGGTCTCGTCAGTGTGACCAGAGTTATAAATCTAATATGTTTCTTATAGGGGGGGGGGGGGGAACTGAAAATGTTTGAAAAGTAGAATTTAATCAATGGGATAAAGAGTACCGAAACGCTAAAGTCATATTTGCTCGTCGTCCAGGTTACTTGTTCGAAACAGAAAATCCTGTGCATGAGATTCACCGCGAAATCGCTGAAGTAACGAACTGGAGCAGGGTAGATTCATTGTTTGGTGCTGGTGTAGTCACCATGCGATTGATTAGCACTAAATTGTTTGGAACCAGCAAACTTGATTGCTTGGCCAGTATGATGTCACTATTCGGTACTCTATAAGATGGAGATTCGAATATATCGGAGATTCAAACACAGATTGAATTGTTTCTGAGGGCACGGAGCGTCACATCGTGACAGATACGAGTGCTTTAGAAGACACCACCACTGTTATCATTACATATTAAAACGATAAATGGAATATAAATTCCAAAGTGCATACTCGACAATTGTTGAACTGTCCATATCAGTAAACAAAATAGTTTCAACCACGCGTACGATAATACAGGAAAATTTCACTTCGACCTAATTGTTATCGACTCTGTAGAAAATTACAAATGCTTTGACAATTTTCAGCTTAAGCTTAATTTTCATTTGTATTTTCATTTGATTATCAATCAAGTAGTAGTAATATGATAAAAACATGGACTTTACAAAGTAATGCAAATCATAGATTCGAACAGTTTTAGTACATTATTATTTTCGTCATAGTGCGAATTTCTAAACAACAACAGAAAGAGGGGGGAAAATGATTCCCAAAAGCAATGATATATTTAAAACATTGATTATGATACTAATACAGTAGTATAGCATACAAAATACATGCATACACACACAACAGTCCACAAACACCCTTATTTACATACATATACATGTATTTATATATTAATAGAGGACGGGGCTGAATGGGCAGAAATTAACACGACCTCAACAACATTGTCAAAAAAAATTCTAAAAATGTGCATTGAATTACGATTTTTAAAACAGCTGAACAAGAAGTATCTGTGTGCCATATCAATATGTAGGCGTTTCTATGAATTACCGACAACTTCGAGTTTCGGGTGTTTCAACAGCTATGTTCTATGATCCGACAGAACACGCTTTCACTACGTCTTTTAAGGATATTGAATGATTTTCTATTCTATATTTCACCACTTAAAACAAAAATACAACTAAACTTAAAGAAATGACACCTGTCCGTCCGGGTATAAGTGGCACGAAAAATTGTCACTTTACGTTCATAATGGATAGTCAAACATTGATATACATTAATTTTGGTAAATTCCACTCTTTTATTAAATCAGGGGTGATAATGTTTCCCTCTCAAATGGTAGTCTTTGCGTCACGTCAACTATTTAACAGTTATTATTAGTGGTTCTGTATTTTCTATTTCATTTTATGTATTTACTGAAGGGGTATAATATCTTTACAGTAATTGCTTAATAGGCATTTATCCTGCGATTTCAAGCATTACTCTGTGATAATTATGAAGTTTGTTTCTACAAATTTGTTGTTGTGATCTATAATATGCACCCAAACGTTTTCGTTTTTTTAATCACATTCTTCCTTTTCTTTCCTTCTTTAAATGCTTCAGATGGCTCTGGTTTTTCTTTCTTAACGCTATGTTAAATGCATGCAGGTCCGTATTATATATTTGAATCATGGTGATGACGAGGAAGTCCTGTAGCTAGCAACTTTACCTAATGCTCATGGTATAACTAATATCAGATGTTCACTTATGTCGAATTATTTGTGTCTTTCCTTGGGAAATTGGTTCAATTCTTTGGCTATAGCCCACGCGGCCGACAATGTCTGACTATGGAACTGTCTCGTAGGTTTTCGGTCGATCTACTTGGATGGTCCAATTCCATCAACGGAAGCGACGGACGCTTGCGATTAGCTCCGGGATGTCCTTGAGGCGACAGCGAATGATGGCTAGCATCACCTTGCGGAACTCTGGCATCGTCCTGGCGTAAATCAGAGGGTTGACGCAACTGTTGAAAGTCAACATCAGGCCTGTCCAAGGGACGCCCGGATCACTCGGCGGAACGACAACACTAACACCAAATGGGAGCAGGCAGATGAAGAAGGCTAGCACCACTATGGCAAGTCTTTTCGTAACCGTGACATTGTACTTGTTCAGGTGTGGTTTTGCCTTGTTATTAGGCGAATTTTTCTTGAAGAATCTTGGACGCTTCTGATTAGCTTTGATACCTTCTGGAGACAACCTAGATTCATCCTCAGAAACTTCAACGAATGTGTTTTTTGGTAAATTCTCAATTGCTGTAAATTTGCCCTCTTCATTTAATGTGATCTTTGTTTCGGTAGTTTGTGATGTGTGAAGGTTTGAGGTAAAACAGCTTTGCGTGATAGTCTCTTCAGATGTGCTCGGTTCATTCGAGGGAACCTCTGATGAGCTAATTTTAACGTTGATATCGTCATTGCCACGCCTCTGGGGTGCTCCTGCCTTTTTGAGCTGGTTCATCTTTTTACTTTGTCTGGAAACGAAGAGATAGATCAGAACGTAAATAAAAACGACGACAATGAACACAGGGAGGATGATGGAAGCCCCGGCTATGAGGCTATATAAGTCTGAGTTAGGAATTGACGTATCCTGCGAGCATACTTTGTACTCGTAAGAATATCCCAGTCGGCCCAACCCAGCAAAGGGAGGTACCAGGACGATAAGAGCTGGGTACAGCCAAGCGCTAAGCACCATGAAGCATATGTTTCTAGTTGTGTAGAGTTTCTGGACGTGTGTCCTTGACTTTGTCAGCAGGTACCAGCGGTTAAAGGCAATGAGGGCCAGCGTCATGATACTGGCACCCAGACAGATCCAAGTCACGGCCGAATTGGCTGCGCAGATCCAATCGGGCAAAGGCCATCCGTCACGACTTAGCATGGCGACTACATTAAACGGGAGACAGAGGCATGTGAGAAGGTCGGAACAGCCCAAGTTGACGACGAGCCAGTTGGTGGATGATCGGAGTTTACGGGATAGGACTACGGCAAGGATGACGAGTGTGTTGCCGATGGATCCCACAATGAAGACGATACAGAGGATAGTGGCTATAGCAATTCGCTGGTTGTAATCTTCGAACACAAAGAGATCCGTATCGCGACTCCTGTTAGTGATTATGTCCCTGGTTGTTGGGATAATAGTATTACCTTCCATAATTATTTCGTCTTTCGTCGTCGATACGTCTTCTGAAAAATAAAAAATAAAATCATAGAGATAAGTAAAGCAGATAGGGATTTGATGAATAAAATGACGATGATTTTCATAATATTTTAAGGCCGGAAAACAAGATGTTGTATTAGGTGCCAAAACATTTGTCGGTCGGTCGGAAATCTGTAAAAAAAGAAAAAAAATCTTCTTTTTCTTCTCCCTCTTTGGGCTGATATTTCTCAGTTTTGAATGTTTTATTACATTTTTTCTGAACAATGGTAACAAACTAAAAACTTTGTTATAGAGCCGACCGTAGATTTCAAGATTTTGGGGTCGGTCGCAAAGGGCAATACAACATATTATATTTAAAGGCCTAATTGGTTGCAAATGCCGGAGGAGCCATACATACCTGAAACCACTATAGGATGAAAATATCCGTATCCGGACACCTACCCCCTGGACAACCCCCCGGATAACCACCCCCAGTCAACAACCTCCTAGGACAACTACCCCCTAAGACAACTACTCCTAGGGCAGTTGTCGTAGAGGACGGTTGTCGTAGTGGGTAGTTGTCTGGGGGGTAGTTTTTCTGGGGGGTAGTTGTCCTAGGGGGAAGTTGTCTGGGGTAAGTTGTCCGGGGGTAGTTGTCCCGGGAAGGGTGGGGGGTAGTCGTCATAGAGGGTGATTGCCCTATGGGGTAGTTGTCCTAAGGGGTAGTTGACTGGGGGTGGTTATCCGGGGGGTAGTTGTCGTAGAGGGTGATTGCCCTATGGGGTAGTTGTCCTAAGGGGTAGTTGACTGGGGGTGGTTATCCGGGGGTTAGTTGTCGTAGAGGGTGATTGCCCTATGGTGTAGTTGTCCTAAGGGGTAGTTGACTGGGGGTGGTTATCCGGGGGGTAGTTGTCGTAGAGGGTGATTGCCCTAGGGGGTAGTTGTCCTATGAGGTAGATGACTAGGGGTGGTTATCCGGGGGTGGATGTTCAGGGGGAAGGTGTCCTAGAACCGAAATTATCATGACATGATCTATGTCATGGACACCTCTACATAATACTAGCAGAGCAAGAAAGTAATAACAGAAATAAAGGATGAACTATGAAATTACACGTTCATGATTGGATTTTAAGTAGGGCCTACCTATGATAATGCCCATTTCTTTGATCTATATATTGTCATTGTTGGTTATTAATGTATCATTTTTGTTTCACTTTTAGTGATTCTGTGGTATTCAACTTGAATGAATGAATGAAAATATCAGTCAAACTAGGGATTGATCTACGCCTTCTTCTTTGTGTTAATATGCTCTTCAAAATAATTTACATGTATTCATGAATTGTATACATTATATTATAAACTTGAGTCTATTTGTTACTTAGGAAGAGGAAATGGAAGAAATAATGTTAAGTTGAATTGAACAGGAACGAATTTAACTGAATTTATTGGTGAGTTTATATATTCTTGACAGATATCAGCTAAGTTATTCACATTTTCAACAGGACAAAAGACATTCCAGAAACAATTGTAAATATAAAAATAATATATGCTTACATGATATGAAGATTAGCAGGATTCACTAGGATCTATTTACAGACTGAGTGACTCAAACACCCTATATTATATACATTATGAAGTACACCGACTGCTATAAAACACTTCCTGGGTCCCACTTAATAAAACTCGTCATCAGTGACTCATGATAGTTTTCGTTATAAGCAAGTGATTGGTTATCAGCAGATTTGTCACTGAGTTTTGTCAATTGTCATTGAACAGAGGCTTTGTAAAACGGGTCCCAGTACTCTGTTCGTCATTATCAGATTATGCTTATTGGGGAAAGGAGATTTGGAGTAATTTTTATTGACTGAGCAATGAACACCCTCGCAAAATATCAATCTTGGGATATGTTCACGATCAAGGATGGATTGAATAAGTTATTACGGATAATAATAATCCGTTTTTTTATATAGCGCTCAATACACCGATCCAACTACTAGGGAACCAAAAGTTTACCCATGACGTCATGTTTATGCAGAAAGGACAATGGATGACGGAATATGGTCAATTATAGAAATGAGCAAAATGGCGCCTAGATGACGTCACGCATCAGTCATTGAAAAAATCAATTTGTTAGGATCGCACATGTCATGAAAATGTCATTCATGAAATTTGAAGCAAACAAAATCCATACAGAAATAATAGGACAAAAATAGATAGATTATGACAGAATCAATAGGTGCTCTGCTACGCTACGCGGCAGATCACCTGATTACAAATGTTAAACGACGGGTTCAGATGCAAGCTATAATTTAATTTTAAGAAAACAAAGTATGTATGATCTGATTCTAAAAGGAAAAATAATTCCATCAAACACTGACCCGATAAGAATTGAAAATTCTTTTTATTGAGAGAACTGAGTCGTTAATTTGTTTATGTAATCTTATTCATGAGTTACTTGTCTGCACATTGCTAATATATCTTCAAAGCTTTCAAAAAGTATAGGTGTTTTTATCCAAACTCAGATATTTTATACCCAGCAGAGTAATGGTCAGTATCTATAATAATGTTATTTAACCACACCTCAATTTTTGTAATGAGATATGGGGCAAAACATATGAAATTTATATTGACAAACTATATATTTTACAAAAACACACAAGAAGACTGATAATCAGGAGTCACTTCCGTATTCCCAGTCTACCACTATTCTTCCAGTTGTCTCCCAGTGTTTGAACTTGTAAAACTTGATATATCAGTTTTCATGTTTAAGTATCACAAAGGGATTCTCCAAGTATTTTTCGATTATATGTTTCGAACTAATTCTTCATTCCTTACGAATCACACTGGTAGACGGGATAATCATTGTGTCCCCAATACTCGTTAAACTATAAGAACCCATTCCATCCGTTTTACATAAGTACATGAATGGAATTCAATTTGTAAAGCCTCAAATCCAACTCCACACCTTCTCATTTTAGAACTATGTCCAAACGTGACAATTTTGAAACAATGTTATCCTTGACTAAGTAGACCCTTTTTAAAAATCTTTCTCATTCAGATCTCTTCTCGTTCTTCTCTTTCTCTTTCTCACCTCTTCCCTTTCTTCTCTTTCTCATTCTGAAATCTCCTTTTTTTGTGTTACTTGTGTGTGATATGTTGTGGGTGCGTGCATATACATGGGTGATACCTGCTGATAGTTAATGGTTGGTGGGTTTTTTTCTTCTTCTAAATGTACGTTTATATACGTAGTAAGTTTTATTTATTTCGCTATTTAATTTCATATTGTGTTCACCTTGATGGGGGCCTCATGTACAAGCACAAGTTGTTTCGTAGATATCCTGGCCTATTATTTATTCTCTATTTATGATTTGTAATGTTTTTTATGATGCCAAAAAACAGAATTATCATAACATTTAATTTAAAGGAATACGAACAATATTAATTTGTTCTGACTACGTGGACTTTGTTAGAGGCAATATTTCCTCTATCTCTCTTTCTCTCTCCCCACCCCCCCTCTCTCTCTCTCTCTTGTTTATATGTATACCTTTTTGCATAGTTCACTGGGACTTTTGTAGACTCTGTTGATCCTAGATCGTCTGAGGTGACATCTGTTTCCGGATGAGGAAAGAAATACCACGAGAGATCAAAATAACAGGAAATACCATCTCGTATTCGGCCTAGGCCTATTTTGTGAAAATATGTGGAAAGTCCCCTAAAATCGGAGTCTGTGCGTGCAAACTGGTTTTCTTGGGTGGATTCCTTGACCACGACGAGAGTCAGAAGGGCAATAATTCTCCGTTAAAGTAGGCCTATATAAGTCAAAAATCCCCCTGGTTCAAGTTTTATTTTAATATCCATATCGTTAGGAATAACGATATATTCATGTGTTTAAGCAATTTACCCCTTTTTCTTGTGCCAAATGACTGCGGCTCGAAATCGTGTAGTGACCGAAGAGCTGTAGTCTCACAGAGTCCTACCTTCCCCTTCTTCTCGTGGGCATGCGAGCCGGAGGTGAAGGGGGTGTTTAACCCCCCCCCCCCCCCCTGATATCGGCTCCATTGTTGGTTTGATTAATTTCTGTTTTGGATCTGTTTTCGTTTGACCTGGAATTTTCGGACGTCATTAGTGCTCCTCAGGTCATTACATCATAACCTCAGTTCCCTTAGTGACCAAAACAAAAATCATACCAACAGGGCCCTGCCCGTCACTGGTAAGATTACATTCGCTATGGGGAATATGAACAATTAAAACCCTTCTATTTCATGAGAGAATGTATGTACTTGTTCCGTGACACAATTTTGTTTTAATCATTAGTTCCTTGTTCCTTTAGGAAACAAAATCATCAGGACGTTTGTTGAGCCAGGATATCGCATGGTTTCTCTTATCTTACGTCATAACCTGTTCTATGCCGATGCTGTGCCGACATATTTTTAAAGCTATGAGATTCCGCTTTTGGGGATGAAAAATAAACATTACGATAGTTCACCAGAAAAGTTTGGTGCAAAATAAGTTGAATTCATCTATGCCACATATAAGTTTACTGGGCGTTACAATTAATTAAAAATGAACAACAACAACGAAGAAAGAAAGAAAAAAAGAAGGGAATAATTGGAAGAAAGAGAAAGAGAGAGAGAGAAAATCAAAAATAGATAATAAAGAAAAAGAGAAATAAAACTAGAGCTTCGCTTTTCAAGTACCCCAAAAGTGCCCATTTTTCTTCGAAAAAAGGTTCAATTTTCTGCTTAATAAGCGCCCCTTTCCCTTTGTCATAAAAGTCCCTTTTCACCACCTCTGAAAAGTGTCTGATAGGTGCCCCTTGTACTTTTAAACGTGTCATTTTCTTTTGTACTAATTGTATTCTTTCATTTTCAAAGGTGCCCCTTTTCATTTCTGATGATAGCCCATTTTTTTTGTATGATAAGTGCCCATTTTCCTTTCAAATAAGTGGCTTTTGCCCCGCTGATTGGTGCCCCTTCTTCTTTCTAATAATTGTCCCTTTACCTTACTAAAAAAAATTCAACCCTGATTAATGCCCCTTTTTAAAAGTGATAAGTTCCGTTTGTTAATTTGATTAATGTCCCCTTTTCTCACTAGAAATAGCCCTTTGAAAAGTGCACCTTTTTACCGACATTTCCCAATGTTCTTTACAAAGTGTACCCTTTGTTCGGTAATCTAAGGAGCCACATCTAGTTTCAAAGAATCGGAGCAGCTTTGTGTAGTACTTGTTTCCTATTTCTACCACCTCAATGAAAGGCAGTGTTGAAAAATATGAAAGGTTAGACAAAGTGGCGGAGTTTTCTAACCCAAAGGTCAATGCATTTATATTACCAAATGTCATTCACATTAATGTTAAAAGAAATATGATTACCATACATGCTATGATCCCTCATTTCCCCGACAAAATGTATTTATAATGCCCCCCCCCCCCCCTCACATGTGTCCTTTTTTTAATGCGACTGAGAGCAATTTTTCTCAAATTTCCCGCAATTATAGTTCATCTCAATAACTAACATATTAAAGTTCTTATTCATTCTTTTATCACGAGAGATTGTGCTTAAATCCCCATCAGGATTGGTAAATTCATGTGGTAATAAGATCTGATCGGTCACAATACGACCTCATAATTTGTGTATGTTTGTGTGTGAGTGCTCGCTTGCTTCGCTCGCTTCAGACCATCACACTCAACTGCATTATGCGGAGGTGAAGCAGTATCTTGGACCACTTAAACAGAAAATCGCTAAAGTCATCCCTGATAAAGTAGTAGGGGTATAAACTTTTTTTTTTTTTTTTTTTAAATCATGTTTTTCCGCTTTGAGGCTTTTTAGGTGCCTCCCCCCCCCCTCCCCTTACGTTAAAAGACGCTTCGCCGCTACTGGACCATCTATAGACTAAACCAGGCCTTCTCAACTGGCGGCGCGCGCGCCACTCGTGGCGCTTGCGGTCAGTCAGAGTGGCGCGCGGCTGTTCCCAAAAAAAAATAAAAAAATAAAAGATTAAAGAAAGAACAACATTAAACAATTATATTTTAAAATAAAAAACTCAGAAAAATCAAAAAGTCGCAGTCGAAGTTGAGCCCAAAATGTAAGCAAGCCATTTTGTTTGTTTGATTTTCACTTCATTTTGACTTTTTCCGTGTTTATTGCACCAAAATAACTACATATAAATTAACTTCCAGGGTAGATATTAGCCAGGAATTGTAATAATTATTTTACATCAATATGAAATTATGATTGATGTTTTATGGAACAAAAAGGTGTTAAAAATGCCACATCTGGGCCTCAAAAAGGCCCTAAAATCCACTAGCTTCCGGAGGCTTCGCCCCCTGGACCCCACCCGGTATCTGCTCGGTCGCTACGCTCCCTCGTAACACAGTCACCAAACAAACAGGTTGGCACTTCAACCTCAATTCATTTTTGTTTCGGCGCTTCTAATAAACTAGTTGAGAAGGCCTGGACTAAACACTGATATATCCCCGCCCCTCATTACAAAGCCCAAGCTATGCAACTGTCTATCATTATAACCTATTATAACCTTCTAAAGTGTTATAGTCAAACATTGACATAGCACACACTTATGTACTGGCAAAACTCATCAATTAATTATACTATTTAATAACAATATTCCCGCCATATATCTATCTGAACACTAAAATAAATCAGCATCAACACACTCGTCCGACTCTTTGGACATTCACAGTCACAAAGTTGTGTACATATCTCATTCCTGAAAGCCCAATTCATTCCTGAATTGGAATGTACTATATCAAGAGGGTGAAACTTGACACTCATAATAACAATTAAATGTACAGCTTTTAACTTGATATCAAATAGAAACGAGAGTAAGCTTACCCAGAATAGTAAAATGAAGAGAAGAAAACTGTAGCTTGTGGTGAAATTGGTGTCAACGTGAGGACTGACACATGGCATCACCGGCACTCCGTTCTTATGTTTCTCCTCAGTAAAGCTTCCAGGACTCTTCCATTCCCCAAGGGGGAGGGGTTATACTTTTTTAGATGCCATTTCTAGCCATCTTTACTATTATAAGTAACTGATTTAGGATTTATAAGTTCAATCATAATATTGTGTTTTACTGAATGTTGCTGATTACATTACATTTAACAGAATCTTTGAGATCGGGGGGGGGGGCATAATTTATCAACAAAACAATCTAATTTGTTTGGCCAAATCACACTATGTTGACGTCAAAACATTTTAACAGCAAACGCGAAACATAAAATCACATCTCCAATTCATACCCTATAAGAACAAAGAAAAATTGGGGGTAACCAGCTATTATGAAGGGTTATAGCGCATTCAAAATAACAAACTTTTTAAAACCACTTTTGGCAATTTTTGCATAATGCGCGCGTGCGTCAATTTTGAGGTTCAACGGACGTCTATGACTCTATGAGCTAAATTTAGGACAAAAGTGGCTAAAGAGGCTTTATGGATAAAAGTGAATTTCAAATTGCTAAGAATAGTAGCAGCAACACAATACAAGTGACAACAATTGAATTAATAATAATAATGATAATAATAGGCATTTCTATAGCGCCGTCTATCTGGAAATATTCCGAGGCGCATTTATTATAACTCCGGCTTTAGCCTAGCTGCCATTACAGCGCTCCGGCATTTCAAGGAATTAATTCCTGCCAGGTACCCATTTACCCCACCTGGGTCGAGTGTTGCAAATGAAGATTAATGCCTTGCCAAAGGACATTAGTGCCGTGTCGGGGATCGAAACACGACCTTTGAATTCCAAGTCAAGGGCTTAAGGGGCCACTCTAACCCAACTAACATAGCCTTTTAAAACATGAATACACCTCTACTTATTAATATTCCAGCCTCTGATTTTTCAGAAAATCTGTAAATTGACCAAAAAATGATAATAACCATCCATTTTTCACAGATGTCTCGCTTGCTGGGCTACGCCCTTCGAAAAAGGGTTATACGGGCACGTGGCTTGATGACGCATTTAACGTCATTGCGGGCATGTCTGATTTGATTATTTGATAATTTCATAATTAGGAATGACGACATTGCCAGAAACGTACTGGGATTATCAAGTGCATATTATTTTTCGGATAATTTTTTTCCTTCTACAATTAATATCATAGTTTGCCCTTTTAAGACATTTTAATGCCTAAATCGCCCTCCTTTTCACTGGGGAGGCTCCTGCAGTGACGTCATATGCTTTGCGCAATACAGCTCCGAAACTGGGCTTTTTTTCTGAGCGTTCTGAGTCGTCATTATAGCCAGTGGCGGATCCAGTAATTTCTTACCAGGGGGAAGGGGGGCACACAATAATTGCATGGGGTGAAATATATGAAAAACGATGGAGCGAAGCGACAGAGTGAGGCGTCAGCGTCGAGGGAGCAGGGTGCGTCTGGGAGGGGGTCAGAACCCCTCCTAGAGTAGGAAGCATTTGCCATTTTAGAACCACATTAGGGGCATTTTCAGGCTTTCTCCTACCCCCTCCAAGAGTAGGGATCTTTTGCAATTTGAGAGCCACATTTGGCGCATAAATGTTCCCCGGCACTTTCTTGAAAAACACGAGGACTTCTGATTGGTTAGAAGTTAGAGAAAAGTGATCTGTAATGTCGCGAGACGTTGTATATATGATTCGTTGCCGCGCGATGCACAAAGACGGTGGTCTGGTATTTCATTAGTAGTACTTGCAAAAATTATCTCGAGTGTATAAACTGTGTGGTTATCCTATTATTCGTTTAAAAGAAATGCAATTGTTATGCTCTCGCACCTCTCTTCTATCGTTGTTTAATTTTTTTTCATATGTTTTCCTTTCTCCTTTAACTGACAAAAAATCTCTCTTTCCCTCTTTTTTCTTCTCTTGTTTTGCTCTTCTTGTGCATTTTTTTTTTTTTTTTTTTTTTTTGGGGGGGGGGGGGGGGGGGGCTTCACGCCTGGCAAGAGGGACCCCATATTTTGTGTGTCGTAATTCTCAAATGAAAGTTAATTTTGAGTTTGCTTTTCGCTTAGCTTGATGGAAAATAAAATGGCCTCCTCTCAAATTGGCCCAACATATCTTTACTTTCTTGTAAATAGCGATTAATGTTTTTATAAAGACAACGGGTCCTTCTAGGGTAAAACGACAAAGAAGTTTGATTTCTTGTTAAAATCATTTGCATGAATATAAATAGCTACTTTGTGTCCATTAGATGGAAGATCTTTTATAAATATTGTTTTAATTACAACACGTATAGACTCAAGTATGTTCTCATTTCAGAGTTATGGTGTGACACAGTTAGGGATCTGTTATATCTCAATTTCCTTCCAGACATTTTCATCAATTTATACGGTCTGAGGGGGAAATGGCTAGTCGGAGGTCTACCAACAATATGATTGCAGCTGAAATCCACTTCTTCCCGAACATATTTCCGTAACTTCCAGCCAGCATATATCATTCATCCCTAATGTGCCAGCTTGTAAAAAGTGGATAAATGAAATGAAACCCTACAAATGCTGTAAACATAGAAATTAAATATGAAAGATGAACAAAAATAATGATTATATATTATGCTTTTTTTATTTGCAAAAACACCTGGTTCCACAAAGTGAAGATATCACAACAAACATATATGTCCCACATGATATCATGTTTGTTGCATAAGGATGTGAGGGGTGAGAGTGTTTGCACGAGTAGAAATCTGTA
Organism: Strongylocentrotus droebachiensis; assembly: GCA_035222895.1. Lineage (NCBI taxonomy): Eukaryota > Metazoa > Echinodermata > Echinoidea > Camarodonta > Strongylocentrotidae > Strongylocentrotus > Strongylocentrotus droebachiensis. The sequence continues at coordinate 73,914 of JAVYIG010007144.1, forward strand.
AACATGGATAATATGCAAATGACTATATGCCCAAGAAATCCACAACTTTGTGAAAAATTCTCAGGAAAAAAATGCTCTGTTCATGAAAATTTCATGAAATTTCATATCCAAACAATTTTTTTAAACATCTTTTTCACTAAAAAGATAAAGAATGAGATAGATATCAATATTTTGCATGTTCAAAGAATTTGTTTTTCCAACAGAAGAAAATTACAATAAATATTGAATACAACAACCAGTGGCGGATCCCGGGGGGAGGAAGGGGGGGGGGGGGGTGGGGAGCCCGGCCCCCTCCCCTGGCAAAAAACAGCTAAAAACAGGTTAATTTTTACCTTTTTTATTAAAAAAAAAGGAGACGGGCCCCCTCCCCTGGAAAAAAGGGGGGATGGGTGTTGATTCAAACAAACAAAATAGTGCTCACTACCCCCCCCCCCCCCCACTGAGGGAAATATTTGCCAGCGCGATTTTCACATTTTCTCACAAACTGTTGGGCCCCCTCTTTGGCCCCCTCCCTTGCCGCCCTGATCAAGGGATCCGAGGAGCAGGGAGGACGCAAATGGCGTAACCACTCTCTTTCCAGTTGGACAGGTGCAGCCAATAACAGTAAGTATACTAGGAAAGGACGTTACACATGTACCATCATTTCTAGCTATATCGAAAAAGCAGGCAAGAAATGCACAAAGGCGTTGCAAAAATGTGAATACTGGACAGCTTTATCCAATAAAAACAGGCATCGAAGAGGAATAGGCATTACAATCAATTCCATATTTGGTAGCTTTGAGTGACGTTAATAGCATCAGAAAGTGCGCTTCAGAATTCTGTATCGGTTTTATTTTGATTATTAACATCCGTAAGAGGCAATGATAATAAAAAAATCACTATTATATACATATGTTCAGCTTTGTGTAACAAAAGCAGGCAGCAAACAGGAAAAAGCTTTATCATCATTTGCATATTTGACAGCTTTGTCAAATAAAAGCATTCATGACGTATGAAAGGGCGCTACCTTCATTTGCGTATTAGTCTGGTACAGCTGATAGAATATAGGTAGTAATGACGTCTTTGATTGTATTTACATAATGTAAAATGATGCGAGAGGGGTTTAGAGAGTTTGGGGGTCTTTCTTTTCCATCTCTTCTTCGCCCTGGGTTACGCGAATTCTGGGCTCACTCCACATGATACCATTACCCACACCACGCATGAAGGGATGATATGGGGAGTGTGTCTTTTTATCCATCCCTCAGCCTTTGTGGGACTCAAACCATTTCTGTCTTCGTGAGACTACAATCTAGAACATGTCAAATAATGCGTCAAAATATATCTATAATTATCGGCAAGTGTGAAAAATACTCTCTTCATTGGAGGGGCTTGTGCTTTTGAACGTTCTTCAATTAGAAATTTGTCGCCATATAAACGGTGTAAATTATCATTATCATTACTACCATCACCACCACCATCATCATCATCATCATCATCATCATATCATCATCACCATCATGAACATCATCTACCCCCCTTTTTTTGATTTTCTTTTTTTTCTTTTTCCCCAAGCTGATACGCAAAACAGAAAATGAGATAACGAACATAACCGGATAACACAAAATTTATATTTAAAAAAAAAACCGGCGAAAATTCGACCTTATTCGATCTTATTTTATGAAGCCGCGGACGTAGTAAAAAAGTTAATTTCAAGGATTTGTATTCTTAGAGTACTAGGTTGGATAGAAACTTATAATTACAAAATATGCATCAGTATGAACAAACTTGAGAAAGGGGTGTACCCTATTGTTCAGGCGTAAAACAAAATACTGATCAATGAATTTTCCGTCAAATTATTGACGTTTGCACATAACAAAAATAATGTGTCTCTTTCGATTAGAAGCCTTTTCATTATGGAGGACAGTGCTATCGTTAACAGACAGTAAGGTGGCAATTTAATTAACCTAAAAATTCAACAGATGGAGCGTTCTCTTTTCTGTTTGTGTGGGAGGCCTTTCACTCGCTTACTGCACCAGTGGCTGATACGTGGCAATTAAACACAAAAATATTACTAATTTCATATAGACTTTCATAATGTTCAGAGTGAATGTTAGTGAAATCTGGTTCTGGTCATGAGATTGCATTGTACTGCCCAGGTCGAAAATCCCATAGAAACCAGTAGAGAAAACCAGTACAGATTTCTAACGGTTTCTAGTGGTCAATTCTCTACTGGTTTCAATATGGAAAGTGGCGCTTTTTCCATTAGAAACCAGTAGAAAAAAATCGTACTGGAACCAGCAGAAGACCAGTAGAAGACCATTAGCAAAACCTAATGGCACCATTAGGAGACCAGTAGGAATTCCAACTGGAACCATTAGGATACCAGTAGGAAACAAGTACAAATCCCCACTGGAACCAGTAGGGGACCAGTAGAAATCGATATAAAAACCATTAGAAGACCAGTAGAAAAGAAGTGCTCGAACCATTAGACAAGTAAAAAAGAAGTCATGGAACCATTAGGAGACCAGTAGGAATCCATACAGAAACCATTAGGATACCAGTAGAAAACCAGTAGAAAACCCCAATGGAACCATAAGGAGACCAGTAGGAATCCCAACTGGAACCATTAGGAGACCAGTAGGAATCCATACAGAAATCATTAGGATACCAGTAGAAAACCAGTAGAAAACCCCAATGGAACCATTAGGAGACCAGTAGGAATCCCAACTGGAACCATTAGGAGACCAGTAGGAATCCATACAGAAACCATTAGGATACCAGTAGAAAACCAGTAGAAAACCCCAATGGAACCATTAGGAGACCAGTAGGAATCCCAACTGGAACCATTAGGAGACCAGTAGGAATCCATACAGAAACCATTAGGATACCAGTAGAAGACCAGTAGAAAACCCTAATGGAACCGTTAGGAGACCAGTAGGAATCCCAACTGGAACCAATAGAAGACCAGTAGGAATCCATACAGAAACCATTAGGATACCAGTAGAAGACCAGTGGAAAACCCTTATGGAACCATTAGGAGACCAGTAGGAATCCCAACTGGAACCATTAGGAGACCAGTAGAAAACAAGTATGAATCCTCAATGGAACCAGTAGGAGACCAGTAGAACACAAGTAGGAATCCTCAATTGAACCACAGCATTGGTTACATTACATGGTTGACATTTTTTTGATCAGTTTAAATTCTACTACATCAATGCACTTCCAACACAGTACTCCTCACAAAATCTGCCAGCCCTTGTTTTTTTTTTTTGTACTTTAAAAGGGCATGCTGGTCTGCAAAGTAGACACGAAAATGACAGGAGCTGGCATGAAGTTTGCTTCCAACACAATTAACTATTTTCTCGAGGTTCAGCCATTTCTCTCGCAAACGTCTGTTAACAAAAGACATCACAATCATGTTGGTTCATCTTTATCATATTTAACACTTAACAGTGTATCCTTTAATTATCTGTCAGAATATCATACATCATATAGTGATTACAATGACATGAACGTTTAAAAGCAAGGTTAACAGCTTAAATGAAAAAGGACTTTTTTACACATTTCAACAACAAAAGAAGAAATATAAAAAAAAAACAATGTTAAATTGGCTAATTATTGTTTAGAAATTATGGCCAGTTTTAACAAAGAGAAATCAATCTTGAAAATTTGGAGTAGATGTTTAAAAGAGTAAGTTTGGCAATTTGCAATAGTTATCTTACGGTAGCCATCATGAGTAGAAACAATGAGAAATAGTTTTTGCTGAGAAATTTCGTTTGTAATTTTCCACCATGGAGAATAAGTTCATTTGCACAAATTTAAGTACTTCATTCATGTATATTAAATAGAGAATAATTCACAAATGATTACGCAAAGCATGATTTTTACCTGTAGATTGTCATAGTACATGTAAAAGATTGATATGAAGTTGCAGCAATTGGAAATGTAATATTGTGTACTACATAATATAAGCCTACTAAATTCACAAGCAAAACAAATTCATTTACTGTCTTACTATTTTGACAAGTGCTGTGATATGCTGTTCATCAATAAATGTAACTTGATAGTACAGTGTATTATGACAAATTATGACAAATCGATAGACAAATGAAATATGGTCCATATTTAAGAAGGGTTTGAATTTAAAAATGAAATAGATTTCATAATTACGAAAAATATAAAAGGTGCATAATTCTGGAATTGAAAAAGGGACGTTAATAACGATATTGAAATAGGGTTCATAATTCGGCAAATGAAATGGTATTATTTTGAATATGAAATAGGATTCATTATATTGACGGTTCGTAATTCCAAAAAGGATAAAGGGTTCTATTTGCATTTTCAGAATAATAAACTTTTGGAAGTATATTGAGCCCTATTTAATTTTCTGAATTATGAACCATATTTCATTTTTGGAATTACAAATCCTAGTTCATTTTCAGAATTAGGAATCATTTGTAGAACTATGAACCCTTTAGAATTTATAAAATTATGAACCCTCAGAAAACGACATATAACAGTTCAAAGATTTCCTATCCATATGAATACATGTACTGTACGTAGGTCATTTTCGTATTGTAATCAAATTTAATGAATACGGTAGGTCCTTGTTAAGTGCCTCATTACCAATTATTAAATTCACCTGTTACGAATAAATGTATTTAAATAGTCAGAATACAAATTGAATACATTACGTGTTGCTAGTACTATAGGTAGGACAAACATTATGTCTTGCCCTACCTAACAACACATAATGTTTGCATATCGCATTCTGACTATTGAAATACAATTATTCTTAATAGGTGAAAGAGATAATTTGTTCCGCGGCACTTTGATTTGATTTATAACGAAAATGGCCTAATCACATTATGTTACATAGGGCTTACCCTTTACAATTTTTTAAGGGAAATCCAACCTTAACAGACAACTATACTTTTAAAAAATTGCAAATTAAATCTGACAGAAAATAAGGTGGTTATGGATTGTTGAAAGCTGTAATCACTAAACCTAAGGGCATTTTAAATTGGCTGAATCGGTAATGTCACTATGACGAGCTGCTGGACTACTTTCCCATTTATTTCAACACACAAAATGATTTAATTTTTTTTTTTCTTCAAAATGTATGATTCACGAGTGGCTTTTCTATGTAGAGGACCTGTAATAATGTGCTATTCATAATATATTTTGAGTAGTTCTCACAGGGAGAAGGCACTTAAAATAAAAAGAGAATTTATTATATTTCATTAACAAATGGGAGAGTTGTCCTATGACTACAGGTGTATAATAATAATAATAATAGTGGGTTCTTGTGTAGCGCTCATGTCAGTCAGATTTGACCCTCCTGGCGCTCCCAATTATTACCCTGGCTTTAGCATGGCTGCCATACGGCGCTCTAGCATTTCATTGAGATATGCATGGATTTAGTGATCTCATATTTATATATTATCACAACTCCCTTTATATTGGTCCGATTTATTTCAAACTTTCGCCTTTCTATTTCTCTTATTTTTCAGCTTCTATTTCAATGAACTTATTACAAGGGTTGGATTGTCTTTTAAGGCTCGTTCAGATATGATGCTGGAGTTGACATAAAGTTCTATATGCTTTACATTTCTATATATTATAATACAGAGATCACTGAATATGCGCAGTCCAAAATATACAAAAACATGTAGGTCCTTTGTTACCGTTCACTTTAAACATAAAACAAAACTGCAGCATTTTTGGAATTTTTGGGGCGGTTCACGTGCCATACCTGAATAAAGTCTTAAGTGCTTAAGATTGGAATCGATTTGTATTGCATCTACCTCATTTAATTTTTCTCTATTACCAACTTATATAATTTGCCACAGGTTTTAGGAATTGACATTGTGATATGAAGGGGGTGGGGTCGAGTATGAGACTGATCTACTACATAAGCATTATGAAACAGGTCTACTTCATAAATAGTAATAACAAATTTATGCAAATACAGAGATCTTTTACCCAAAGTGTTAATATGTATGTTTGTAAACCCTGGAATTCATTAAAATGGCAAGTGACATGAATGGGCATCTCAGTTCTACATCTAAGCTATTCAGGTTCGTGGCTATAACTCACCCCCCCCCCCACCCATCTCTCTCTCTCGATATCTCTATAATGAAGGGGAAAGTAACCTCTGTGTGTGTGTAGACCTCATTTTGGAAATATTCCTCTTCAGCTTGGACTCATGGTTTAGATTTTGGGTGGAATCTCCTGTATAATGCAAGTGCTGCTTGATCCAGGGTACATACCGGTACACGCAAAGAATTCTAATGCATGAATATAGAGCAAAAAGAAAGGAAAACAAGTTAAGAAAAACTTTTATCCATTTTAAAACTAGAATGTAAACAATGAATTAAATAATGAATTCTGTCAGAAAAGTGCAGTTTCAAAGATTTATCAGAAATAAAATAATCTCTCATTGCTCACAAACATAATATAAAACATACCTTTGCATTTTAAACATTTGTTGTCAATGCAAACGTGAATCAGGATTTTTTTGCAAATAATTATCAATACAATTCTAGTTTGCTGATGAGAGTAGAATCAAAGCTCTATTGCTAAGGAGGGAAAAGAACACTGTTTGAAACTCACAAAATATGGTCGGTTATTGCAATATACCTGCAGGTTTTAGTGATCTAAAATTAATTGAATTTTATATATTTGAAACTTAGGAAAAATAAGCATTTCGAATCAGTGTCATGATCAGGGAAAAATTAAAAATATATGTACAGAAATAATACAAGTACATCTACACAATTACCGATAATGGCTTCAACTGTGTCACGAGGCTGCTGAATGCTGATCCAGGAGGTTGAAAGAAAGTAGCATTTTCTGCATGGTCTCACGTCAATATAGGCCTACTGTGTCCACAATATGCTTTGAATCCACTGTTTGGCAAAAGATGTCAAAAGATGCCTACAATTAATAAGAACAAAAATAAAGTTAAAACAAATTGAACGGTTGATGCATGTGCAACACACATACATGTAGGCCTACTACAAACTTCTTTGTACAGCCTGCGGGGGAGGAATTTTGTTTACCATTTATGGGTCTAGCTGTTTATTTCCAGATGAGGGCTTCTGTTTATATTGTGCGAAACTGCGAACACACCATAAAGTGATTAAAGCCCCCTTCCCCGCTTGTCTTGAAATTAGGGTGCGTTGCAGAAACGGAGTACCGCCTTAACGCACTCTTTCGGGATAAGCGCGGGGGGGGGGGGGGGGACGGCAGCTTGTCTGATTATCAAGATATTTATGATTGGAATTCAAAATTTCAAAAAACGTTTTCCCCAATGTTTTTATTACACTACAGTCTATTGGGGAAAATGAGTATGGTAAAACCGGTCACTCAAAAGTCAAAGATTTTTACTTTTTGAGGCACTTCATCAAGTTCATGATCATTTTGAAGCGCAATTTTGTTAGGGCTTCAATATTACACCATATCACTGACACTGATAATACGTAGGGCCATGCATCATAGATTTAACATTGTTAAACGATGCCTTTAAAGCCATGTGTAGGTGAATGCAAAAACTTGCATCAAGATCTAACATAAAAATACATGGATGGGACAATACAATACATTTCTCATCTTTGCGGCAGGCGTTGAAAGCACTCCTAGTAGACACGATCATACATTAATTACTACGTTTCAAAACAAAAAACAGTTACTGCACATATTGCAAATAAATTAGGTAAATCTAAGACTTACCCATATTGAAGAATAGCAGGGGAAAACAAAGTAATAAAAAGATTTTGTCTCTCTGCTCTGGCTCCTGTAGCTGTTGAGGATAGGAATGGCTGTCTTGCTGTCTTGTGTGTGTGTCATAAGGCATGGCCTGGCACGTACACGCACACACTGCATGCATTGATTACATGTGCACACACACACAGTGCTAGTGTAGCCCAGAGAGATGCCAGCTGTGTAGCCGTTTAAAAAAGGCGGCAGTCGCGTTTTGGGGTTTTGGGGCTTGTATAGTCTTGATCAATATTGCAGACCTTACAGGGCATATGTCAAGATGTTGCACAATCTGTAAAATAAAACTATTAATATAATGACTAATGACATTTTAGAGTTTTTCATCCCTGTTTTGGGGTTTTTAAATAAATATAGTCAGACTGATTCAGAGGCGGCGCTAGATCTTACTGATTTCTATTTGTTTCAACTGGTTTTCAAATCCATTGACATATGCATGCGCTGGGCTCGATCTGCTGGTTTGTAAAGGTTTCTAATGGTAATTGACTTAAGATTTTTACACCCATGTTCAAACCATTAGATCTTACTGGTTTTTATTGGTTTCTACTGGTCTTCAAACCATTACAGTCTACTGGTTTGTTAAGGTTTCTAATGGTTTGACTTAGGGTTTTTACACCCATGTTAAAACCATTATATTCTTCTGGTTTCTATCGGATTCTAGTGGTCTTCAAAACCATTAGGCTCTACTGGTTTTGTAAAGGTGTCTAATGGTTTGACTTAGGATTTTTACACCCATGTTAAAACCATTAGATTCTTCTGGTTTCTATCGGACTCTAGTGGTCTGCAAAACCATTAGGCTCTACTGGTTTTGTAAAGGTGTCTAATGGTTTGACGGATTTTTACACCCATGTTAAAACCATTAGATTCTTCTGGTTTCTATCGGATTCTAGTGGTCTTCAAAACCATTAGGCTCTACTGGTTTTGTAAAGGTGTCTAATGGTTTGACTTAGGATTTTTACACCCATGTTAAAACCATTAGATTCTTCTGGTTTCTATCGGACTCTAGTGGTCTGCAAAACCATTAGGCTCTACTGGTTTTGTAAAGGTGTCCATGTTGAAAAGTTTCGCCCAATTTGTTGCATCTGCGTAGATGAAGGTCACCAGAAAGACACTAGCAGTACGCGCTGGTCTGACGCGTGTTCATGCGCGTGTTGGGACAAGTCGTATACATTTTGGGGCTTTTTTGCTGGCCTCAGGTACAGCGCGCATGACCTCGCTGCATGCGCTGCGCTGACAAACGTACCAATTTAGTGATCAATCTGAACCAAAAGATCACATTATATCAATCATATATTATCTATCAATTTTTATTTCTTATAAGCTTTTAAATATAAGGAATAAATAATCACATGCAAATATGATAAACAACTGAGTGCTAAAACGTCGAAAATATTAAAATAAAATGACATTGCGTTTGCATAAGCATTCGTTGCATGTGTTTACATGCGTAATCAAAATTGGCACAGATTACCGAGTACTTCGTGACTCTAAAAAAAAGCACTTATATTCACGAAAAAGGCCCGAATTCTGTACAGCCAATAGGAAGGACGAATAAATAGGTCAAACAATGTACTCGTACTCTTCTATTAGACATTTTCACTGGTTCATTTCCGCCACAAGAAACACTTCTAACCAATCAACAAAAAACACCTTGTCACCGTGGTTCAACATCTTTTCCCATAGACATACGTGTAATATGGGCCTTTTTTATTTTTAGTGAAAAGAAAAAAAGGGTGTTTTCAAACAAAAAAGGCCAGAATTCTACAGAAGATACGATAAAAATTGTGTGGGCAATAGTTTACATGCTTATTCAATATTTACTTTCTTTTTCCTCTGGCTCGATACGTCAATCGATGTAAAAGATATGGGTAATTATAGAAGTAGAAATTCAAGGTTTTTGTAATTAATGTACACAGGTCTATGGAGAAGGTTTTGCTCGCACTCGCGGATAGACATACGCGCAAAATGCAACAAACTTTTCGGTATGAATGGTTTGACTTAGGATTTTTACACCCATGTACTTAAAACCATTAGATTCTTCTGGTTTCTATCGGATTCTAGTGGTCTTCAAAACCATTAGGCTCTACTGGTTTTGTAAAGGTGTCTAATGGTTTGACTTAGGATTTTTACACCCATGTTAAAACCATTAGATTCTTCTGGTTTCTATCGGATTCTAGTGGTCTTCAAAACCATTAGGCTCTACTGGTTTTGTAAAGGTGTCTAATGGTTTGACTTATAGATTTGTGCATCCATGTTCAAACCATTAGATCTTACTGGTTTCTATTGGTTTCTTCTGGTCTTCAAACCATTAGGCTCTACTGGTTTGTTAAGGTTTCTAATGGTTTGACTTAGGATTTTTACACCCATGTTAAAACCATTAGATTCTTCTGGTTTCTATCGGATTCTAGTGGTCTTCAAAACCATTAGGCTCTACTGGTTTTGTAAAGGTGTCTAATGGTTTGACTTATAAATTTGTGCATCCATGTTCAAACCATTAGATCTTACTGGTTTCTATTGGTTTCTTCTGGTCTTCAAACCATTAGGCTCTACTGGTTTGTTAAGGTTTCTAATGGTTTGACTTAGGATTTTTACACCCATGTTAAAACCATTATATCCTACTGGTTTCTATCGGATTCTAGTGGTCTTCAAAACCATTAGGCTCTACTGGTTTGTAAAGGTGTCTAATGGTTTGACTTAAGATTTGTGCATCCATGTTCAAACCATTAGATCTTACTGGTTTCTACTGGTCTTTAAACCATGACAGTCTACTGGTTTGTAAAGGTTTATACTGGTTTTACTTCACAGTTCCGCCTGATCACCATTAGACTCTAATGGTTTCTTGAAAACCAGTAAAACCATTAGAATGTCTCTACTGGTTTCTACTGGTTTCTAAAGGAATTTCGACCTGGGTGGGAAGGATATAGGTTACCCCTGTTACATAATCGAAGAGTCCAGTTTGATACTGCAGGAGCGACGTGACCCCACTTTGTGAGAACGGCATTCTACTTTTACTTTCGACAAGAAATAACACCGGTCTCTTTTCTCTTCATTTAAGGTAAGCTTGGTTCATCTCTCATGTTATTATAATCATTAAATTGTTGATTGTGATCGGATGTTGTATATCAACTAATGCCAGTTAAAAGATATTGATTATGTGTGTGACTATATATGATTTGGAAGAATTTCTTAAAACTAAAAGCATTAATTGTTGAGAGTGGTATGCCATGCTTGATGGTGATGATGGTGATTGACTTTGATTTCTATGTCAGAAAAGAAGTATACATTGTACAAGTATTATTAATTTCACATTATCTAGTTCCATAGTGGTTTGATCTTTCTGATGCAAAGAATGTTATGTAAAACTATAAACTTTGAATATAATGTCGGTATATTTTCTAGTAATGAAGCTACAGAAATGCATGTGAACACTATATGAAATAGTTTATCCTCGGTTTATTACTGGAGATAGAGCATAGAACAAAAGTTAGAATAGTGTTAATTAAGAAAGGGTAAATCTAATATCATCAATGGTAGTTACAAGATTTACAATCTATCTTTCATAACTTAGCATTAATGGCATATTAGGTGAATAGTGTATATACTATATACCATGCAACAGTGCCATTGTGATAATGTTTAGGATCCCGTGTAGATACATAGTGTTGGAACATGCACTGTATGTAATGTGTGGTAGATGATCTCTCCCCCTCTCTCAGCTTTCCTTTATCTCTTGGGTCACTCTGTACAGAGGTCAACCCTTCCTCGTGGTAGGGGAACACGTTCTCTCTCTCTCTCTCTCTCTCCCCCTCCTTCGTTTATGGTGTGTTGAAGATTTATTACACTCTAGAGCTACATTGGGCTAGGACTCGGGGATTAGTGATAAGAGGCATGTTTGGAAGTTGGAAACGCTGAAGAGTTTGCATTTTGCCTGACACTTCTCGTTTTTTTTCAACGGCTGGTTCAAAATTACCGAATATTTGTGGGGCACCACACATGTATGCATTTGTGAAGTGCCTCGATACAAAGTATTTCTTTCACCTGATAAGAATAACAGTATTTCAACAGGCAGAATGCAAACTGCATATATTTAGTGTTGCTAGGTAAGGCCAGGGGCGGATCCAGCCGGCGGCGAGGGAGGAGGTCCAATTTAGCGGTGACGCATTTGACCAGCCGAAAAGGCGGCGGGGGGGGGGGGGGGGGTATAGAGACCACTATTTTTTTCGTGAGAAAATATTTAGCGGCGACACAACCAGCCGGCCGAATTAATTTTATTTTTTTTAATTTTTTTTAGGGGGGGGGGCGGGGCTCAACGGAAAGGGGGGGGGGGGAGGGGAATTGTACATTTCAAATCAGACCCATTTATTTAGCAAAGTCCTGCAAATCTCAAATCTATGATATTCTATATCTAGTTGTTATTATACGTCGTATGTTATGTTCAGCGGTTGATGGCTGAAATCCAAAGTCCTCCATGATTAGCCAACTTTCCAAACAGGAAAATTTGAAATTTGGGGAGAGAAACAATGTTGGGATGGGTGATTTAAACATGATTATGATTGGTCAATGGTCAGGGTTGTCATGGTATTATGGGGAGTGGCTATGGAGAGTGCAAGTAACTGGGGTTTGGGCATATGAGTCATAGTTCTAAGAATGTGGTTCGATCCTTGAAGCTATAACTCTGGGGTGGTCATTAATGGTTAAATGTTTACAATAAAAGTAATGGGGTAATGGGGTTCTGTTTTTATCATGGAGCAGGTGGGAGAAAGGTGAATGAAAGGTGAATGACTGAAGGGAGGGGGGAGTGATACAAGTACTACATAACAAAACAACAACAACCCCTAAGAGCAAAAACAATTATTCACCTATCTTTGTTTTTGTTGACAGGGGGGGGGGGGGAGGTGCCTTTTATTGTTGTTTATTAAGGTGAAATTAACCATCTTTTTTTTTGTTTACCTTTTTTCATATGGAAACGTTTGCTTTGACTTGTCTCATAAAAGAAGGTTACCACAAACTGACTCCCACACGGTGTTGAGTGCTCAGGGGTCATGGGCCACTGGCTTCACCGGGCAGGTAGTTCCATTATGTGAATGGGTAAATTAACTATTAAAAAATGAGGGGACACATTACATTGTACAAAGAATTATAACAGGTGAATGAAATGCATAAACACCACCCCTGGGAAGGAAGCATTCATAAATTTGAATACATAATAGTTGATAAACGACTCCGCATGAAACTATAAAACCAAAATGTAATTTGCGTTCTGGCAATTGGAGTACAAAGAATGATAGCAGGTGAATGAAATGCTTCAACAACACAAACGTACACCTGGGAAGGAAGCATCCATAAATTTGAATAATTTAGTTGATAAACGATTCCGCATGTGGACGTTTGGTGGAGCAGAAAGCAGTGGATTCTTAACAACACGAACCCATTTAACAGAATGTCGGAACGTAAATTAAATTTGGCGCGGTTGGAAATGCATCTTTCTACCCTGCGACTTTAATGGTACGATCCAGTAAATTAAAACAGTAAAATGGCTCTTATTTAAAAATTACTCATTACATAAAACACAAAACTTCAGTGATATCAGACAAAATATGTTATATCTTACTAATAATTAAAAAAGATGTATAAACATTGTGAAAGTGTAGCATTTAGGATAAAAGACATCGATTGAGCGAAGATGACGTCATTAGATGCTGTTTATGTGCGCTTGCATCAGGGAATTCAAGGTCAAAAGGTCAATTCTGACGCTGATAAGTTATTGGTCAAGCCTTTTTGTTTCCTTTATTCCGACAAAAGTATACAATCAATCAAAACAAGTTTAATACCAGAAGAAAGCTAACGATTGGTATTTTCATTAACCGCTTGCCCCAAAGTCGCTTGACCACATTGAAACGAGTGAGAGCTTGCGAGAGCGGCCAAAGTATGAATGAAACTCGCCTTTTGCTCTTCTCCAACTCAAAAAGAGACGACATTGTGCTGGGTAAATCTATTTTTTCCGACAAAAGTACAGAAAATTAGCATATGGTCTTTTTATATTATACTTTATGATATGTTACCCGAGTGACTCCCGGGCGCCCCAATGCTGGAAAGAAACGCACATTTTAGAAAACTTCACTTTTTCATGGAAAAATGCTTATTTGTTCTATGCACGCAAGTCAGATTGAGCGGATGATACAACGTTTCCATATGTGGCCAGGGGAGGGAAGCTCAGGCCCCCGGGCCCCCTCCCTTGGATCCGCCACTCATTTGTTGATATCGGACAAGAGACGTGACGTGACCCTGCCCCCTTTCCAAAATTGTGCCCGCTTGTAGGTACCGGTATGGTGCTTCTAATATGACCTTGTCAGTATTGGGATGTGTGATTTTCAACCCCCCCCCCCCCCCTATTGGAAGGCATGGCCGTACAGAGGAATTGTTCCTGTTGTGGACCTGGGGGAAATGCCGTTTATAATCGATAATTTATTTTATTTGTTTTGTTTTATTTTATTTGTGGGGGCCGCCCCCTACCCTAGCCCGTCTCCCCGCTGCGTACAGTCATGATTCAAGGCAAAACAATGGCCTCGTAACTGTGAGGCCCCATGGAAAAAACCGTGTCGATGTGCTATATATATTGGTTCTCTTTTGTGAGGCATTAATCCTCATTACTGTCATTAGTAGGTCCCCTTGTTGATAAGCATAGTAGCTACACATGCTTTAGCAGGCACGCAAAACAAACACTGGCAAATTATTATTCAATAAAATCTGAGAATATATTCTATTATATAGATCTATCAGGAATAAATCATTGTCAAAATCATTCCATAAATTGGGATAAAAAAATGTATCCACCTTTATGAACAACAGTGTTCATTGCATTCTAGAAGTTAATTACAATTGCAAAGGAAGATTTTGAGGGGAAACATTTTTTGTGAAAACGTGTTATTTTTTACTCAAATTTGAAAGAAATTTTAATTGAAAGAAATCAGAGAGATCACTGAGAAAAATTGACAATTTTTTTTCTTTTCTTGATTTAACACCTAATCAAGGACTAATAATATAGCTATATAATGATACAACATAAGATCAGCATATTTATTTAATGATGGACCTCTCCCCCGTGCATTTGCTTGAGACTTGCTCCAGACATATACATGATAATTCTTAATGGTATCGTTGCAGGCATGCAGCTATTGCTCGTATCATAATATGTGTACATACACTATGAACATTTCGTACCTGAAATACCCTTGCAATACTCGTCGAAAAAGGCTGACCTCCTTGGTAGTTTCCTGTGAGTTCAGGATTACAAAGTCTTACAAAACTTGTGTAATTTAGTTGAAAAAATGTTGACAAAAACCGACCATCAGATTTGGGAGGAGTTTGGTTGCTAAGGACAGTCATAAACGAAACTTACAAAATATTCAACCTTTATTTCTACAGCTTTCATTCTTACGATCGCCATTACCTGTCAAGTCGTAAACCCATCAAAGGGATGAAGCAAGGGTGAAAATTGGATCAAGACTGTTCGAGTTTGTGTATTTGCCCGTTAGACCTTGGAGCCCTGGCTCGATAGACAAACCGTAAATAGTCGTTAGGCAGCATAGCTGAAGGAGCTTCCACACTAAAATAAGCTTCAGCAGCTTAGTTTGGTATAGGCCTACATAGATAGAATATAGTGAATGCTGCACATCACCCTGTAGTAAATAGTCATTTTGTGAGTAGATAATATTAATATAGGTTCTGTTGTTATACGTTTCACTGACGATATAATCGGGTGAAAAACAATTGAGGTACTCTACACTTTAAAAAAGTATTTATTAATCTATTTTCAGGGGATATACAGTATGCTCCCTAATTTTGATGAAAATTCGTTTTAGAAGCTCTTAACAGGGTAAAAAATACTTAGTAAATGGCTTTAGTAATAAATAAAAAAAGTAGCTATTTCGGTAGACAATACATACAATTAACCTACTAATAAGGCGAGGGTAGTCATGGTCTATTAGTCTAGGGAGTGCCTCCCTTATTGCGCAGATAATATGGAAATGTTTGCACATCCAAATTGTGTGTATTAATCTAGGCCTACTTACAAAGTTGATTTTAAACAATGTATAAACAAATCAATCATGAATTTAAAAAAAAATTTGGATTATGCCAGATGATCAGAAACGAGTAAGAGACAACAAGTGGAACCAGAGGAATTTTCAGAAAATGGGCAGAAATGGAGAGAAAATGAGGAAAATAAGAAATGTCAAAGGCGAAAACGACTGTCAAGCCGAAAAAGAAGATCAATGAAAAATATATTCTTTATAATTATAAACCTGTTGAAAGGCTTTACTCTATTAAGCTTCACAAGCTAAAATGCCGGAAGACACTAAGGAAAAACTCATTCAGCCAGAGAATAATCAATGTGTGGAATGGTCTTCCAGGCGATGTTGTGGAGAGTACCACTATCAATCGTTTCAAATCTGGGCTTGAGAAATGGTGGAAAGATGCCCCAGATAAATATGATGACAACCCCAACCAAACGAAACCATGGATAGGAACAATAGTCTAAAGACTGAATAATCCTGGATCAAGTGAGTTACAAGTGAGTTAATTGTATGCACATTATTTTGACTTATGTGATTGATCAATAAATGTAGAGGTTTGAGGGGAAGGAAAACAGCAAATAGAATTAAAGAAGAACATGTTTTTAAAAAACGAAGACGATGAACAAGGAAATGAAAACAATTTAAGGGATTAAGTACAATTTTAGATTTTAGTATTTTAGAATAATTATTATTATAACATATATACGAATTATAATATTATTTTGCCAATGATTATTCTTCTTTTTTTAAAGAAAAATATAAACAAGAAGAAGGTAGAACTTGTCATTATTTTTTCATGCAGTCAAAAAGAAGTGGTTTAGCCATGCGTTTGATAATTTGGAAACTTCTATGATAATTTTGAATTGTTGACAACAGACCATCGCGTATCACACCCCCACAGTCGGCAGGTCTACATCGCGACGAGGAGCTGCTTTGCCCACAAATACTGCAAACGAAAGGGAAACACTAGAACGTGCCGACAATTTTGGTAACCTCTTTTTGGCACACAAGAAATATCATCAACAATTATTACAAATAAAAAAACTTGTAACGTTGTATTTAAATGTAGTAGCCCTCATTTGGACACCCTATAGAATTTCGATGAAATTCCATGGATAAGCTCTGAGGTGTGATGGTAACCCTCTCCAGAATCTTAGAGCAAACGGACCTTTAGTTTTGAAATGAAAAGTGAAAAAGATTTGTTTTTCTCTTTTCTTTGAAGTGAGCAGTTATTGGCTCGTGGAGGGTTAGTTATTAAACTTCAAAGAAAATGAAAGAAATATAGTCATTTCTCATTAGAAAACTACTGTTCAGTTTGCTCTAAAATTTGAAAAGGGTTATAATCATGCCTAAGAGCTTCTACCCATGGAAATTCATCAAAGTTGAGATGGGTGCGCAAAATGAGGGATACTACCTTTAATGATATCTTCGGTATCTCAAGGAGACCGAAATCATTGTTCTATTTGTATTCCAGTCTTAGAATGAACTGCTACAGGGTGCTATACATTAAGTGACGACGTACGGATAGTAATATCTGCCCCAAACTCGAAATAGCGGCAGTTTCCATCGAGCTGAAGATTTCGGGTACGAGACGCACATCATTTTTATGCCGCAATTTTACAATTATGATCCACCTCGCAGCATTATATCAAGATAGTGGTCGTCAAATATGTTGATGTCATGATTGTTTGTAAATGTTTTCAAATGTTTATTAGTTTTGGGGAATCGATGAAATTTGTTCTTTGAGCGCGAATATGTGGAAAAATTGAGGAACCCACAAGAGCGATTTTTGAATATTTCCCTTTTTTTTCGCTCCCTTTATTTGGTTTACGGTAGCAATTCTGTCGAGTTGAGGAGCGAATCGCTCGTCGCTCCCGTGTATTTTTTACCCTGGCACTTCGGCATGATATCCTTTTTCAACGGATCATTAATTTGGAGAAGAGCAGTGAATATATTTATTCTATTTTTCTTAAAGTCTGATTAGTAATCCGGATCGACAATCATTGTACACTCTATTTACTTCTCATTTCAAAATTACTGGTCCACGCGCTCTAAATTAAAAAGAGGGTATGCACATGTCTGAGAGGGCTACTACTTTTAAAGTTATTGGATAGTTTGGGAAATTCTGGAGGTGGTGTCGGCCTCCATGATTTTGTTAAATCGGGAGGATGAATTTTATTGTGGTTGAAGTTCAACCTCTCTTGTCGAATGATCATCAATATTTATTGAACACCATAATTCGATAAATCTGTGCCTGATTTTCCGCGGTATGTCGTTTCTAGTTTCTAGCCAATTTAATTTGCCTTTACGTCTCTGATTGCTGGAGAGACTGGACTGAGTCAATAATCAGTGATTCACCTTCTCGAGAAAAACAAGGTAGTGCTTGCACGAGTTAAAAAATAATAGCCCTAATTTGCGCACCCTCTCCAATGTCGATAAAATTCTATGCGTAGGAGCTCTTAGGCATGATAATAAACGGACCAGTAGTTTTCAAATGATGAATGAAAATAATCTTTTTTTTTTCTTTGAATTGAACATATTTATGTTTCGTGGAGGGTTAGTTATCAATCTACCTTTAAAAGCGTCCCCAAAATTTGATGGCAAAATTTAACCAAAATGTTTAATGTTATGAAAGAGGATGTCATTTAACACACGCTTCTGCAATGATTTAAAAACCAAATGTTTCTGAAGACGAATATCAATAAACGTATACAAAATGTGGGTTTTCTGCCATCAATGTTCGTCTTCAAACACATTCGTTGTTAAAATAATTGCAGGTGTGTGTGTTGAAAGACATTCTCTTTCGCATCATTAAACAATTTAAGGAAAATTTTGCCATTACATTTCTGGAAAATGTTGGGCTCCCAGCAGTTAAAACTTCACCCACAGTTTTTGTTACACGAGTTTGAAGAAAATCAAAGCTTCATTGAAACTAGCTGAGATGACACTACTTTGTAATTAGCATGATTGTTGAAGGGCGGCCCATCCTACTGCTTACAATATTCCAGAGCTACTGATATCGATGGCAACACATACGCCTGAACCACCAAAATGTATCCGATGCCATAAACATTTACCGCGATCAGCATGAACAGGTAGATTCGTTTTGAGCTTTCGACAACTCGATCTGTAAATTTAACAAGTCACAAACAAATTAACCAGCTAGGATATGAATCTACATGTACTGCTTATTGGGCACGGACACTACCATCAGGCCACCACTGGTTGTCAATTTGTTGCTGTGGCTAACCCACTTGGATCATACTACAATATAATATTGAAAATTCACTGTTGCATTCGGCTACCTTATTGGCTACGCCTAACATCAACCTTCGGCTACTCCAGTCAAAACATTGGGCTGAGACATTTATGACCTCAGTACCAGCTGCCACCTGCAAAAATATTGTACTGAACAATAACTAGGTCAACCTGGGTCTGGCCTTTATCAGAGTCGTCATGTGCACAACAGTTTGGTCACATTCCAATTTTGGATGTAAAAAGAATAAGGTATGCTCACATCGAAGAATTAAACTGGGACATGTGCATGTCACAGTTGATCTAAACTAATTTTCCTTGTGAATAGGTTACAACCTGGAGAACAAAAAAAAAAAAAAAAAAACATGTGATGAGCTGAATAAAGAATGTCAAGAACATATACACTTATGAACAGGCCGGCATGATCTTGCCAAGGTCTTCAATTCCAGCGAAATTTTCTTGAAACAGTCTACATTTTGTCGCGGACAAACTGACTTATTCTTATCTTATGGCAAATTTTACAGATTGAAGATAATTTTAAGATTAATGTTCGACTATTCGTATACTACATGGGCCTATGACGACGGTCGTGTGCCTTATTTTAGTCTGACAGTTTTTTTACGATCATAATTCAATGCAAGACGACGAAAAACTATCTTAATTTTGACTCGGTGGAAGGCAGCAGTCAGAAGACCCGACCACTGACTGGATTATGTTTTCATACCGTTGCACTATCTATTGATTTTACTTTCTCTCTTTCTAAAGAATAGTTAAACCAAAAACTCGAAATCATCAATATTAAATGTACTAAGTACTAATAAAAGATATTAATTAAGCTTGCTTCCATAATTTGTTTATAAATATTGCAGCGCATGCATCTATGTGATGTTTCTTTTAAGGGTCTGGGCAAAGAGATACCAGCTATCCTCCTTGGTCCGGGCAAACAACTGTATAATGCCTCGAAACCGCGAATTCCTCCTAACATTTTGGTTGTCCTCGATTGCTTTACTGGAGAAGGGGCGGGCGGGCGGATTTGTTTGTTTGTTTTAATTTCATTTTGGGGGGGTCTTTTTTTGATTTTTTTTTTTCCCCATATTTTTTAAAATTTTGTTTAAATAAATAAAAAAAAATCCATAAAAAAAACAAAAATTCCTTGGGATGTCAAGCATTTAAACAAACGAAGTCAATGAAACACTTATAATGGTAAAGATTATTTTAATGTACAATGAATGTCAAGACCAACACAGAAAGTATTTTTGGCTTTGAAATACAGCACCTTTTAAATCCCACTGTACTACTTATAGCTACTTGCGCCCTCTATATAGCAAACAATGCCTAATCGGTGACCATTAGTCCCCCATGATCCTCTTTATCTTATGTTAACTGAGAACTGATTTGATGAGATAACCACCTGTCCAGTGACCTTGCAGGGTGGTCTAATTCCTCCTGTAAACTAGTACAGATGGGCTTCAGAATGAGTTTAAAAATGCTCAGAACCCGATTTGAATGGACGGCATTTTGACATGGTATTAAAATAAAAATGGCAAGTTTAATAAATACAGAATTGCGAACTGAAAAGATCAAACTGGCAACGGGACGGATTTTGATCCTTTTTTTTTTTGCCTAATGGACAGACAAGGTCACGCGCTAGCTGAGAGGTAAATATTACCAAATTATTATTGTTTTTATGACTTTTGTAAAGAATTTTGCTAATCTTGCTTGAAATATGATTAAAATGAAAAATTTAAGCTGAAACAAGCTTCGAACGAAAGGAATCGACCAACGTTAAGTCAGTTTTCTGCATGGGGAAAATAGTCTCATGTCAAGACGTCGATTACTATGACCTAAAGAAAATGAGTACAACCAACCTTACCAAACATTGTCATTCACTTGCGTTGTTAAGAAAAAAACAAGCCAACCACCTTACAGTAATTATACGAATGCATTCATTTCAAATTTTATAACGTATTTTCAGCCATACACTAATACCATAAAGTTGGAATAATTTCGTTACACTGACCAAAGTTTAAGAAAATTGAAAAAACATAAACCACAGTTTGTAAAGATTATTGTGGTTTGATTGTCATTATGAGGAAATTGATCATTAAAGTTTTGAGAAAACAATAAGTGTTATCGAAGACTTTATGAACAGAACAACAGCGTATATCGCATGCTCATTATTTACAAACCGGAAATAATAAACGAGAAGCTCAAAAGAAAAGAAAATTTAATAAATGCATAAGGAAATATAGAAAAAGAAGATGAATCAAATGACAAGGCAATAAAACAGAAAAAATGGAAAGAGAAAGAAGGGAGAAACAAATAAATATATTAGGAAAGAAAGTAGATGAAAGAAGGATAAACTCAGAAATACATCAGAAAAGACATAGGCCTAAAGAGAAAGAACGGACGAAACAAAGAAATAATAAAATTATGGAAAGAGAGATATAGAGAAATGAGAGAAAAACATTGAAAATATATCAGAACAGAAAGAAACAGAAAAGCAAATATATAAGAAATAGAAGATGAAGGCAGTAAAAAGAAAGAAATCCATTAATGATCACACAAAAAGTGAAATTAGGGGAGAACAAAGAAATATAATAATGAAAATATATGAGGAAAAAGGAAAGACAGCACATCTAGGGCACAGGATTAATTCAATATTTTCTTCTGAGAAAAATGTAATTTATGTAATGTTTAGTACAAAACAAACAGGAGAGCTCCTCGCGAGTGACGTCACATATTTGCCAATTTCCGTTTGATCGATTTCAAATTTGAAAATAAATTTCTTGTCCGTTATCGGATTCCCACCAACCTTTCACTAAATATGTTATTTCAAATTTTATTAAATCAACTTAATATCGAAGTGGACTTTCCATTTAGTAAAGAAAACAAAAGTTAATAGAACAATATGGATATAGATCGCTAGAAATGCTGCGAAGACACATTTTACTGTCACTTAATAGCGTTCACTCGCCCTGGGCTGTGCTAATCAAGGTAATTTACTAATAGTTTGCTTTATCAGAGATAAATCACCGGTGCTCAATTTCAGACTCCCTGGGGTATCAGGTGTCCTTATCTGACCTCGCTTGGGCTGATTCTACAAGGTGATGAACTAAAATACAGTGCTATATAATATAGGACCCCAACTCGTTGCGAACTGCGATCACGGATGATGGCCTACTGTAAGGAGAGAGTAATAGGCTGATTCGGAGAGTGGACTTTCTTGTTCTTGGATATAATATTTAACGAGCATTTGGTGTGAATTTGCGTATTTTGTCGAGTATTGTTTGCTGAAGTACGTCGCTAATGTGTATGTGTAAAACGGGATTATGCAATGCGTGTGGTTGTACATTTGAACTGACTGGGGCATCTCATTTCTTATCCCCCGGTTATTTTCCAGTAAATTTTCTGTCATTCCAAAACAAATTACACCGGTATAATTGTTTATTGATTGTGTATGTTGATTTTGGAGATCTAAATATAATCATTATATAGAATAGAATATACAATACCTGCCTTCTCGGCCCGATGATGAAATAACATTATTATATAACAACTAAGGAAAGAACATAAATACATCTACTAAACTGACACTGAAATGAATACAAAGCAATAAGTTTGTTTACCACAATTGAAATGAACCTTCCAATAATGTGTCAGAAATTCCAAGAAAGAAGAACGATCGCACTGATACAATTTCGTTAAATATTCACTAAAAAATAGAATGGAAAAAATGGAAAATAAATCCGGTATTCGAGACAAATAAAGACATGATTCTTCCTTTTCCCATCCCATATACACTCTTATTTCCACGGAGTCAAATTTCACTCTGAATGGCGTCAGCTGGGAGTCAACTCTATTCCTAGTTAAACTGACACGGAAAAGGAGTCATCTTGACTCTGAATTGAGTCAATTCTCAGCTGATGCCACACAATCCGAGTCAAATTGATTCGGAATCCGTGTCACTTTAACTAGGAATAGAGTTGACTCCCAGCTGACGCCATTTAGAGTGAAATTTGACTCCGTTGAAATAAGAGTGTACTGATAAGTAGGAATGGTCTTATTAAAGGTAAAGACCAGTATTGGAAACGCCCCAATTTCAAAAAATGAAATGGAAGCTCTTATTACCAATCATGTGAAAGAATATGTTTTGACTAATACATGATGAAAAAAAAATTGCCGGGAAACCGCCTACTAATTCATATATTTGGTAAATTTGTTTCTATCATGGTCTGTGAGAGATATAGGGTAGTCCCATAAACATCTTTCTGTGTATAGTGCTTGTAACTTTACGAAGAATGGGCCAAATTTCTTATCATTTTGATGATTCCAGAACCTTGCAGATGCTAGATGCTAGATGATCAACCTTTTCTGATCGATTCCACAACGTTTCTTACACAATGAAATCGCATGACCATAACTGGTCTTTACCTTTAAATTATGGTGCCAAAAAATCCATCAAAGAACAACAAGTTACGTCGATGAAATTTCCTTATACCGGTACTTTCAAAAAACAAAAAACAATTGAAGAAACAAATTAATCACTCCAAATAAAACCCAGGTTCTCCCATCTCCTATTTAGGCAACAATTTTTGGCATTTTCGTGATACCAGTTATTCTATTAAAGTGTCAAATCAAATTTGCTATTTATTTCTCAAAATTCTGGAATAAAGGTACAGTTTGCGATTGAAATACATTCAACAATATAAAAGGGGAAATCACTCACTTGAGGTTATTCACTCGGCCCATAATTATTATTTTTTTTTTTGGGGGGGGGGCGTGTGTGGACAGATTAATTTCACTAGACTTCGAGATTCGCATCGCGATCCAATTCGCAGTAATTCTTGGGATTTTTCAGAATAATCGCGATGGTTTGCCGGGCGCTGTGTGTGCGATTGGTATTGAGAATCAAAAGTCGATTTATTTCATCCCAGGATTACAAGCGCGTATTCATCGTTGAGATTCACGCATGCGCAGTTCGAACGTTCTTGCCGTCGAGCGAGAATTCTCCCTGTGTGTGAATGGGTCGCCCCCACGAAAATCTACTTCAACTTCTACGTCGGTACTTGACAAGTTGACAGGATCCATCAGTCAGGATATAACGTCAAGGTTATCTTTCTATCGCGATCCAATTCGCACTAAATATTGACTATGTGAACGGTCACAAAAAATAAACTTTGCATCACGATCCAAATCCCCGGTCCAAATCACACTAATTCTTATGTGTGAACGGGCCTACTAACTCAGAGGAGGAAGCTTCGCAAGTCATGAATGAATAGACCTAAATTCCTTCCTCTGTTTATGTCTGGTTACTAGGCAACACATACTGCAGTCAATCAAAATGTCCGATTCATTTGTGGCTGTTTTCAAGTGATTCAGATTAGCCTAATTCAAATATTCAACAATCATTTTTGAAATAAATATATTATAAAGTGAAATACACCAGTTTATGGTTATGGGCGCCATTATAATCTACGAGTAAACACACCATTGACGTCAAGAGGTCAATGGTTTACGCGCCCCTACCCATTTTAAAGGATCATTTTTCTCGAAGTAAAGACCATTTTTCACAATTTCCGTGTGTTTGCCAGGCAAACACCAGAAAATGTTGGAAATTAAAAAAACTGGACCCCCCCCCCCCCCATTACGGTAGATAACTTCAAACAGGCGCGCGCCCGCCCGCAACCCACCATCGGTATTTACTTGTATTGTGCAGCGGTTTTCCGTGAAACCTGTGAAAAAGTGTATAGTAATATCAACGTTTTTCCGAAAAATACTCCAAAAATAACAAGAAAATTGACACGAAACAGGTAATAAACATAATCTTTATTTAGACATAATAAATATTTACTTCATTTTGGGTATGTTTTAGTAGGGTATCTCCAGGCCGGAGTTACGGGTCAAATTTCGGATAGGTTTCTGAACAAGCGCCATTTTTTTTCTTTTTTTTCGGGAATACTAAATTAGAGTTTTGACTTATGATAATAGTCGATTATCGCCCTTTCAACTGCAATGTATACGAATGAGTGAAAATGTAACCCTTGTGTGTGCCACAATTCACAGCATAAACATGTTTGTAATTCCATTATTGCAGACCATGCCTGGGTAAATTAATTTTTGCAGTGATTGCCATGAAAAAGGCTCAACAAAGGATAATCTGATTATATTGCAAAATATAATTGGCTAGACGGCCAGTTGGCAACCACTCAAAATCGACTATTACAGTTAGAGTAACATAACGCAACAACGTCACTTCAAAGAGATAATAACACGAATGGTATTATTATGAGTACAGTGATCTGGTGAAAGAGACATATTTAATTACATACACATATACATATTGTTTCATAGTCTGGTTGAGCCAGGGGCGTATATAAATACAAAACAGCCTTGGCGATAAATACTTTGCTCGAGACTATCGCAATATATTCTGTGTCTATGGAAAGGAAGAATTTTTTTACCTGCACAACTGATGGCACTCGAGCTCGAGTGATGCTGTACACGTGATTCATCTCATGTTTCTCAGCATCACTCCACCATTTAATATCATTTCAGGAATGGATACCAGGAATACTGTAGCACCGAACATGCATCCAACATAAAGGACTGATAAGCCAGTCATTGAAATCGGTAGTCATATTCCACATAATTATTTCCTTTTGGCAATATTTGGGGCTAAATTACAGCACAATGATGGGAAGATACGGCGCGCCAAGTCCGACAAAAACCCCGCGAAACGTTTGAACAGGTTTGAAGCACAGTCTTTCCGGTAACATGAGCAAGGGAATGAAAAACGCCTTGAAATAACTAGTCTGCAGGCACAGTCTCTGATCTGAAACTTTTAACAGATATACATGTACATGCAGGGGCGTCGCTAGACCTTTTTCAGTGGGGGGTGTAGAGGCCAACGATTACCGACAAAACTAGCCACCAATTACCGACAAAATTAAATGTCCAATATCTACAAATTCAACCCTATAAACCTGGGGCCGAAGGCTAAACTGTTTTTCCTATGGACTATCTATAGTACTTGCATATGCGCAAAATGGTAATTTTCCTCGACGACATAAATTTATTTCTTCAATTTAGTCAGCATCATAGCTATATATTTTAATGCAGGCGCGGAGCTAGGATCTTATTTTAGGGAGGGGCGGTAGTGAGCAAGATAATCACTTAAAAGCGCGCTCATTAGGGGGGTGTGGGTGATGGGCCTCCCGCGCGAAGCGCGGAAGCTTAGACGTTTCCTTAAATTATTAGGAAAAGAAGACGATTAATTGTACCGTTTTCGACTGGTAATCCTTGGCTGAATGAAGTCCCCCCCCCCCCCTCCCGCGCGAAGCGCGAAAGCTTTGACGTTTAATTAAATTATTATAAAAAAAGAAGACGATTTGCTGTACCGTTCTCGACTCTTAATCCTTATCTCGAATGAAGCTTCCCCCTCCCGCACGAAGCGCAGAAGTTTTGACGTTTTATTAAATTATTAGAGAAAGAAGACGATTCGTCGTACCGTTTTCGACTCTTAATAAGCCCTATTCATCTAAATTCAGTTTCCCCCTTCGCGCAAAGCGCGAAAGCTTTGACGTTTCCTCATATCATTAGAGAAAGAACACGATTCGTTGTACCGTTTTCGACTCGTCTAAATGAAGTTTTCCCCTTCCGCGCGAAGCGCGGAATTTTTGGCATTTCATCACAAAATTAAGAAAGGGAGACGATTCCTCGTACCGTTTTTGAATCTTATTAAGCCCTATTCATCTTAATTCAGTTTCCCCCTCGCGCGAAGTGCGAAAGCTTTGACGTTTCCTCAAATTATTAGAGAAAGAACACGATTCGTTGTACCATTTTCGACTCTAAATAAGCCCTATCAATTTTGTCTGAATGAAGTTTCCCCCTCTCGCGCGAAGCGCGGAAGCTTTGACGTATCCTTAAATTATTAGAGAAAGAAGACGATTCGTCGTACCGTTCTCGACTCGTCTAAATGAAGTTTTCCCCTTCCGCGCGAAGCGTGGAATTTTTGGGGTTTCATCACAATATAGAGAAAGGAAGACGATTCCTCGTACCGTTTTCGAATCTTATTAAGCCCTATTCATCTGAATTCAGTTTCCCCCTCTCGCGCGAAAGCTTTGACGTTTCCTCAAATTATTAGAGAAAGAACACGATTCGTTGTACCGTTTTCGACTTTTAATAAGCCCTATTTGTCTGAATTCAGTTTCTCACTCTCGCGCGAAGCGCGGAAGCTTTGACGTTTCCTTAAATTATTAGAGAAAGAAGACGGTTCGTTCTACCGTTCGACTCGTCTAAATGAAGTTTCCCCTTCCGCGCGAAGCGCGGAATTTTTGGCGTTTCATCACAATATAAAGAAAGGAAGACGATTCGTCGTACCGTTGTTGACTCTTAAACCTTGTTTGAATTTAGTTTCCCCGAAAATGTTAAATCTCTGATTTCTTTAGCTGATATTATAGGAAAGTGAAACTTCGAGAAAATACAAGTATTGTAGTTGTAGTCACTCTCGAAGTCGTCACAGCGGATAAGAAGTGCCAGTTCGTATAGGGAAAAAAAACTGTCGGCCGACCGACAATATATCTCACCGACTTCAAACTTCTGCATTGATATAGTACACGAGGATCGAGCAAGAATACCGACACAGCTGACCCGACACAGCAACATATTTACCCGTGTCTTTCTTGCTCCCTCGACGAGACGACTCCACCCAACAACCCCTTCTCTCTTTTACTCCCACTCCTCCTCTTTCAGACTCTTACCTCCCCACTTTCTCCTCTCTTTCATCCCCCGTTTCTATTGTTTCCCTTTCACTCTTTTTTCTTCTTTTTTCCTTTTCTTTCTTTTCTTTCTTTTCCTTTCTTTCCTCTCCTCCCTCTCTTTCTTTCTTCTCTTTCTTTCCTTTCCTCTTCTTTCTTTCCTTTCTTTTCCTTTCTTTCTTTTCTTTTCCTTTTCTTTTTTTCTTTTCTTTCCCTTTCCCTCTCTTTTTTCCCTCTCATTTTTTCCCTCTCTTTTTTTTCCCTCTCTTCTTTCCCTCTCTTCTTTCCCTCTCTTTTTTCCCCTCCCCCTTTTCTCTTTTTCCCGACGGCAGCGCAATTTTACCGACAATATCCTGACAGGTGGGGGGGTGTCGCACCCCCCCCCCACACCCCCCCTTTGGCGACGCCCCTGTGTACATGTATTATGTTTGGAACAAGCGTCTATTATATAGTACCTGAGCAGCTACCGTATGCACAAACTGTCGTTTTAGATCATGCAAAATATAAATACTATCACAAACAATGTTATCAATATCATACTTTTTTTTTCCTTCTGATGAATTCTAGACTAATGGGAATAACATAGATTTCTACCAACAAAAGGGAAATACAGTCATGATTACCAAACATGCAGAGTATTATAAAATAAAGATGTAATTTAGTTTAGTAACTCAACCCGTGTCTGTCAGCCGAATTAACGGATATGAATCAAACTGACCTATTACAAATAGTTATGTTGATTATCTATTTAATACGTGATTTATCTTGAGAAAAATATTTCATAATTCTTACATAAACATTGCTTTCGCTGAAATACATGCAGAATTGCAAGTACAAATTGAAGGATATAATGATTTGGTAGAAATGTCTCTGAATGTACTTATTAATTTTACTTCGAAACCAAATTTAATTTGCATAATCATACTCTGAACAAGGGCCACTCATGCTCTATTTTGTATTTTATGATTACAAGTCCCTGATTATAACACAGAACAAAATATAAACAGAGAAACAATTACTTCAGTATTTTAGTTGTTCAATGAATATATTGATTTGCAGAGTGTGTGGGCATTCATTCCCAAGCAGTGCGCATAAAATAGACACATGCCAGGTCCATCGGGGGTCAAGGGATTGACCCCTTGCCACATTCCCGGGATATAGGTCCACACTTTAGGAATATGGCAGCTAGGGGTCAATTCATTGACCTCCAATGGACATGGCATATTATGTATCATAGTAGTACATTAAGTAGGTACACCGTACACTAATGTATAAAGCATGGACCTACTATGGTATGAGCAGGGATGTGTTGGTATGAGCGTGTATTCTCATTGCAAGGCTATAATCGCATCGCTTGATATGGGGCTAATATATAAAATGGAGAAGATGCTTATAATGTATATTCATTCTATAAGTATTATCAGTATCATGGTTTACTGGAGATCGTTGTTCAATTGTCAATTGACAGAAGGCCCCTGATGTTGCAAACATTGCACAACCAAACATCAACTCGGAGTCTTAGCCCGAGTCTTATAGAGGACACATCAAAAATGCTGATTCAACACCGGCATGGAAATTGGAATTCAACTGGTTTCCATTTACTACATTGTTCCCACACCAAAAATGAGTGTTAAAGAAACATGAACAAGGAAATTATAGAAAGTGATGGAATTTGTAATAAAATCGTTTTAATTCTGTATCGCCGTTGTGAAACATCTGTCCGGTGTCGTTTATATACCTTTATAGATACCAAGGTAGTTTACCCTGTTGTATATGTTTTTGCAAAACAAAGTAGAGAATCATCCATTATAACACTATTCTCTCCTGGCACCAGCGGTGTAGGTAATTAAGAGCATGTGTGGCCTCCCCGTCCAGTTGAACGGTATAACAATTAACAACAATGAAAAGAAAGACATGAAAGAGAGAGAAAATGAACATGGTACCATCTTACCCCCTGTCATAATTGTATCCCTCATATTTCAATCCTACGAACCGCGAACCATGACGAACCACCCCACCCCCTATATATATACTCGAAGACTTTATAATTATGAGGCATTTTGTTGTTGTTTTGAATGGGTAGGCTACTGTCGAGCTTTCAAAGTTACACATGCACTCTTTAGAAAAAAGAGAAATACGGTATAATAGGTCTCGATCTTTACGCTTCCAAAATTTGTTCTTTACGCTTCTAAATACCAAATGGAAATCGATTACCACGGACTTCACACATGTGGTTAGAGTCGGGAATGTAAATAGATGTCGTGACAAATGACATAGTGCTTTCCTGGGGCCCGAGTCAACGCCCTTGCATCCCGAGTGATTATACCCCTTGATTACGTCAAGTGTCTGAATTTGACATCCATTAGAAAGTAAACGAATGATGACTCAATAATAAATTTAGTCTTTAATTCTATACATTGTTGAATGAAATGTCATCAAAGAATTCCATTTTTGTTGGAAAACCAGAGATAGAATAAATATATAATAATATGTATGCAACATATTATGACACTAAATTCTAACTGAAATATAGTGCAATCGCCTGAGGTGCACAAAACACAGTTGCACTAGGATTGCGCCTGTTCTTTTTGACCGTACACAATATAGATTAAATCTTCCACAGCTCTGTACATAATTATATATCTGCACAACTTCATGTAAAGAACATGCAGAGCTAGATAAGAAAGAGCATAGACGGAAAGAGCATGACCGTTATTACGTGCCTAAATCCCCTAGCTTCCGGGGGCTCTGTCCCCTGAACCCTATTAGGGGCCCTGGACCCCACGCCAATGTACGCTCCACTCTACCTGGTTGTAAATACTTAAGCCCCTCCCCCTCCAACTTTGAAAAACGTTCCGCGGGGCCTGCAGGCATGTAACATGTAAGAGTCCGATGGTGATGCAAATTTTTGTTCTGCCCCCCCCCCCAAAAAAAAAAAGTTTTTGCTCATTACGCCACTGCATAACAATGAATCAAACATTATTTTTGAACATTCAGAAAAGGATTAAAAGTAGAGATCGGTACAACGAATCGTCTTCAGTTTATCTAATAATTTAATGAAACTTCAAAGCTGCAGCGCTTCGCGCGGGAGGGCGCTTCACGCATTCTGTAAGTGATTCGCCCCCCCCCCCCTAAAATAAAAATCTAGCTACGCGCTTGTTTATAATTATATAGGGCCCAAGAAAGCACTGACAAATAATAAATAATACCCGCATAGTTACAAAAGAAAATTCAAAGATGAGCTTTTGAGGAGAGTGAAATCAAAAGTATCACAATACACTCCATGCGGGGAGCCCTGCCTCAATACATTATATCATAGGTTTTCAAAACATATAATTTTAGTTTCTGCACTTTAGGGGAAAACTTTCCGTAAAATAAACTGAAGGCCTACATCAATATCTTTTAAAATAAAGAGTAAATCCATAAAAATGTGAGGATTGGGTCTCCATTCTGTCACGCTGGAGTTACCTATAGACCTACTAATAAATTGAATATATTATGATGGAGCATATAAGCATGGACCTACTTCATGATATAAGACAAGTTGACTTTAAAAACTAAATTAAAACAAAATATGTGGTCCTTTGACAAAATAATACATAGTTAGAAGAGTAAATTAATGATAGAGGGCGTAGAAAAATATAAAATGAATCAATTAAAAAAAATATAAAAACAATGTTTAATTTTATAAAAATGTAACAGTAATGTTTTAATACTTATTAGGATTCAGATCATTAAATTTCAGCACGATAGGATTTGGGCTTATCAATTAACAGTAGTTTGTTATATAGGCATCAAAAGACTCTCTTTCAAGAAAGGTTTGCAACACAAACTCATTTTCATGGCGATGGTAAACTTTTTGATACGGCATTTGTTGAAGTATTCCCAAAGTGGCTTTTTAATTGATGTCCGAATGATGTAAATAACAACTTTCATCATATCATGGGAAATAAATTTGTAATGAATAACATTTAATTATAATATTAATGTTACCAGCAGGGTCGATACCAAACATGCGTTGCGTTCTCCCCCAAACTCCTGGGGACCGCTCACGGGATCCTAAAGAGATACAGCATCGGGCCTACACAAGACTCTGAAACATTATAGAATGACTTTGATATTTTTGAGTGAAATTTAATGTATATGCCTTAAATATAGATTATAGATAGGAATAGACTGTACAATATTATTGAGAGCATTAAATAGATAATTTGACTTTGTAAAAGTACAAATTTCGAGACGAAAACTGGGTTGCATTCTTCCCCTACAGGCGCGGATCTACGGGGGGGGTTTAGGGGGTTTAAACCCCCCCCTTGGGCGGCCCAAAAAAAAAAAAAAAAAAAAAAAAAAAAAAAAAAGAAGAAAAAGAAGAAAAAAGAACGCACGCTGGAGAGAAACACTTTCAAGTGCAAATATTGTGAGAAGATATTCAACTCATCTGGTAACTTAGCCAAACACATGATAACTCTGGATATAACTGTGTATTAAACTGTTACTTGATTTAAAAAGACGTTATCATGCACTGCTTTTTATGGTCTCCATTGTGTTAATAGATGCCAGGAAAACATCACTTACGGGGTTCAAATAAACACCCCAAAAAAAAAATCGGCTCGCCGCTTCGCGGCTCGTGGACGATGCTCCGCATCGTCATTATTTTGGTCAAACCCCCCCCTTAGCAAAAAGCTAGATCCGCCCCTGCCCTAACTCCGGAGACCACTCCATGCACTCAGAGATTACCCAAGATACACAAGACCTGATACATGCTTTTAGAATGACTTTGATATTTTTGAGTG